>JAFBJQ010001300.1:207095-265211 GCA_016785345.1 Trinectes maculatus
TTTAATACCAATGGAAGGGTCAATTCCTTATTCACAACTCTCTTGTCTACATTCACAGCTTAAGTAGCCTCCTCACTGACATGTCCATACACCTGCACCCTCTGAAAACAAACATTATGCACTTGAAGTGGCTATTAGCATTCTGTGCATGCAAAGCCTTATTCAACAAGCGTAAATATTCATCACAGCATGTATGATCTTTTTGCTAAATATAGGTATGCCCTTGCCACACCTTCCTTTACAATGCAAATTTCTTAAAATAACACCCTGGTTTTAAACTGTGCGTACGTGTGTATGCTTAAAGAAATCCACCTTGATACTCACCCAATGCTTTTGTATTGTTTTCTCCGTTCTGCACAACATCCTGGACCATGTCTGAGGAAGAAATATTTGGTCGAATGCTTTGCTTTAAGCAGAAATCTGTTAAAAAATGAGGTAGTGGCTAAAATGCACTTGACTGTGTCTTTTTTTAATCTAATAACACAGATGCAAGTGCAACATTGACCACAAAATATCGTATCAGTTATTTTATTTTCACTGCGAGCAAAGAAAACAAAATGGGAAAAATGTAAGCACAAATTAAAGTTTAATCAGTATGTACTGATGTAATATGTAAAAAAGGCCTGAGATGTGCAGCCACAGACTAACAGAACAGCGTGTCTGCACACACCACACAATGACTTTAAAATATGAAGTGTGAGAGTGTTGAAATGTGCGGGACAGAATGCAGTGTACAGTGTTGAAGAAGGCAGCCTGGTTGGATGACTCATATATACTGTGGATGTTTGAGTTTCTCAAACACACTGGAAATACCAATATTAACCCAACAGTTAACAGTTAAACTCCACAGTGGTAATTGTTTGCAATAGTCTGTAGCTGAGTGGTTTGTCTGGTCGCATGTACCTGCTCTCTCCTTTGCCACTGTCACTGCTTCCTGTTGAGGAAATGGGAGAGAAATTAATCAGAGCTTGTTATGACTCAAATGTGGTGTAGTTTGTAGGGAATGTAAAAAAAAAAGAAAACAAGAAATGAAATAACATCTGTCTATATTATGTGCGGTTTAGATGATTTTGTGCATGTACATGTTTCTCACCACTTGGCCATCCTCCATCTGCTCGTTCTCTTTCTTCTCTGTCAACCGCTGACTCTCTGGCTGCACCCTGACACACACACATACAGATATATATATATAAGCGTGTGTGTATTAAAGCTACAGTAATAACAAACTCTCACTTTACAATGCTTTTAAATGCCTAGACTTATGATTATAGGCTTATTTTACAACCTAATCTAAGGCACCGTCCATCCAGCACACGGCTGCTCCTGTCTGTGTTTGCTGTGGTCTGAATAATCAGATCTCACAATGTACAATGCATCTTGAGCGTTCACACCTGCACATAAAGCCGTCCACCTATGATCAGATCATTCAGCACTGATGTTAATACCAGGTCTGAATGCAGTCTAACAAACACATCTGGAGGTGATACTGTTTCTGAAACCCAATTTTCAAATGTCCCCACAGGCCATGAACAGTGAGTATGAGGCTCCTTAAGGGAAAGTGAGACAAAGCTGTGGACCATTGCAATAACAAGATTATGATCTTGGAGTGACGTCTTCAGGGACTGGACAACATTGTCCACTGCATTAAAGAAACGTTCAGCATCTATTAGGCAAAGCCTCTAAATACAGTCCTGGCAGAATTACATTTATCTTTGCCAAAGTGTACATAGTGTCAGGTGGCTAAAAGGACAAGAGAACAAAAATATAAAAGTAAATGCAGCAACTGTCAGTTATACACAACATTTTAATGATACAGCTGTAACTGAATTTAGCAGTACTCTTATGGCCTCTCTACTTCACTAACTGTCTGATGCAATCATAATCTGTCTGCTAGTTTTATTTTATTTATTTTTTTAGCTCTAATTTGTAGTTACACACAAACACAGCCCCACGACACTGTGGCAACACCTGTCATTGTGCTGTTCATTCTCCTGGGCCTGGGAGCCCCACGGAGGAGAGAGAAGGCTCTGGGCGTCCAGGGACGACGGGGACAATGGAGCTCCCTCCATCAGCCACTGGTCCCTTAATGACTTCCTCTGGAGAGCAGGAAGAGGCAGAGGGAGAGAGGGAGGGGGAGAGAGAGAGAGAGATAGAGACAGACAGAAATTTAATTTGTATTGTGTTGATGACTGCATCATCTTGTCCAAGCAAATGTGTTTAAAATATGATGATTTACAGAGTTGAAAGATCGGGTAATCATGATTATCATCTGTCAAAGATTATACAGTATTATTAATTATACCAGAATAACCATCCTCCTAATATCTCTATCAAACTGGTAGTATTGGGCCACTGTGAACAGCACTGTAACCTAAGATTAGATAAAAGATGCCTGTCAAAATAAGTTTAAGGAATCAAACTCCTATGTGACTGAAACTAATGTTCGACTGATACCAACTGCTGGCGAAGAGTATATGCAGTGTGTACTTTATACCCTACTAATTTTATTATACTTTTTTTTTTTTTTTTTTACAAGTGTCTTATACAATAAATCATCAAATTGAACTGCTCTGTTTGGCAGTGCTGGAGCTGTCTCACCACCATCCACATAAAGTCAAGTACAGTTCCAAACATACAGCCAGATTCATAAAGATCTAACTGCAGCTAACTACAGAAGCAGTTGTATAACAGATGGCCCTGATTGCAACATATGGAGTCAGTCCGGGAATTCCGTGAAGGAAAGAAGACAACGTACATAAATCCACAGAGGTTCTCCAAGATGCTTGAAATATACCTGCCAAGTGCCAGCAGTGCACAGCAGTGCAGACGTAGTGAGCGCCTCTGGTGCTGAATTAAAGGGAAAGGGTGATGTATAGGATGTAGGACAGATTTGATGTAGGAGTTTTCTGTTTATTGTTTGTATAGTGTATAGTGTATAGTGGCCAATAAACATACTGTTCCATCAGCAGCATGTATACTATATAACTATATATACTGTATACACACACACACACACATTTATATTTATGTTTATGTTTATATTGTGGATTCCACTCATATAGTGGACCGTACTGAGTAGAATCCACCTACAGTTTAAGTGGATTTAAGTGGATTCTTTATTTTGCTTTTTGTCTTTTTTTAATTTTATTTCTGCACTGCTCTCCAGGAAATAGACATGACCCCGTGAATAAAAGCTGCCTAGGGCTACTTTCCTCTTCCTCTCCCTCATGACACAACACCAAACCAAGAGCTTTCAAGTTTTACAAAAACAAGAACACAATTCTCTGTAGACTGTCAAGCCGACATCTCTCTGAACATCTTCCTCCTCTAAACAGACCGTTATATGATATGAAACTACAACAGCAGCGCAGCATTCCTGTAAGTGGAACACTCATCTAAGTATATTTTCATCTCCACAATCCAATCTTATTGCTATAGATTTTTGTTTTGTTTTAAAATATATTAATTTGCACTAATTAGTGCACTCCCCCGCATTTGTCACTCAACTTTTTTCCATACTGCGGTATATTTATTATTTTTTGTACAGCATATTTTATGCAAACAGTGGCAAACTTAAATCAATTAGTTTTAATCATAGAAAAAAACTTTCAAGTGAAAATGCAATGACACTATTTGTAGTAAAATGACTTCAAAGATGAATCAATTCCACAACAAAAACTTTTTCAAATGTTCATTTATTTCATTAATGATTGAGAACAGCCTGTCTAACGTAAACGTGTAAACTTGCACCATGTATGCACTGAAAGCCCCAGTGAAACAGCTCAGTTTCCATCCTACATAAAGAAGAAATATTCTTCATGTCAGTGCTAATAACAGCAGCTTGAGTGTCACTAGTAGTAAGTTGCGTTGACAGTTGTGTTGCAACAGGTTGACCTAGGTTCATCTGTGCAGTTTTCTGCAGACGTGTGTGTATCACTGCAATGTCCTCGAGCCAGACAGTGAACTCTTGTCAATTCTAAAAATGTTGATCTGTAGCTGATCTCGACAAGCAGGAAACACTGTCCCTTTCAGTGTATCTGTGATCTGGTAATACAGGCAGTGTTATCATTTTTCATGCTCATGTGGATATATGCACTAAAATCTAGTACAAAGTGTCCTCTCTTTCTGCCACTGTAACGTTGGGATTGCAAGCGTACTCACATACTACTGAGGTAAATGCATCTGAAAATCCTCTCCAGCCTATGGCAAAATATTCCCTGAAATCTAACAACTGTTAGCCACAGGCAACCTACTTAAGTCTAAACGACACAGAACCATCTCTGTGTTTTCTCCTGCAACACAGAACAAGGCCTGCTCTGTTCCTCTCCTTATGCCTTTGACTAGCTCTCACAGCCCTCTCTAAATGTTCCTGCAGGCCGGAGGCTGCTGCTCTCTCCTATTCCAAACTCCATTTACCCAGGGGTTAAAGGCAATGTCACAGCTAATGAATTTATTAAAAGCTATGATGATATCGCCTCCTCCGAGAGAGCAAGTGTCAGAATGATCATTTAAAATGAATCTTTAAAGCTGATTGCAACTTGAATTTTGTTCTTGAATTTTGATGCGAAGGACTAATGGTTACACAATCTCACTTTAGAGATTCGAGTTTAAGCAAATTATTCTCATACATTGAGCACAGTGCTACACACATGTGTGTCTGTGTGCCCACAAACACATGATTCACACAAGTCTGAGGAATTTGCTGTGGGACAGTGTAACACAGCGGATTGTTAGGAAGTGGAAATGCCAGTCTGGAAATAATGTGAAAACAATGGAGTGTGTAAACACTTACATAAAATCTGATTTCAGCAAAGGAAGGCTTGCCTCTAACCTTATGGGGACCTGGCAGAACCAGGAAGTGTGAAAGGCCGTGTGGTTCATCTGTGTGTGTGTGTGTGTGTGTGTGTGTGTGTGAGAAAAGAAAATACATTTGGAGGCAATCTGCTGCTAACACGGTGGAATGATTCTGCTCTCAATGAGTCTCAGGTATTAAGCTTAGTGAAATTAAGGCTGTGTGTATGTGTGTGTGTGTGTGTGTGTGTGTGTGTGTGTGTGTGTGTGTGTGGTGAAAGAGAGAGCGAATGAGACAGGTTGGATCATCCTGAGTATGTGTCACACCTTCAGCTGCTGCAGCCTCAGCTTCTCATCCTCCATCTCTCTCTTGGCTCTGTCCTGCTCCTCCTGCTGCCGACGCTTCTCCTGAACGACAGGAAGTGGAAGAAATTGCAAAGAGATAATGATTGCATGGAGATTGATACGGGTCTGAATTTACTCAAACAGACTTTACTCAAACAGAAGGACAGAGGGGAGGAAGAAGGTCTGGTAAACGCAAGTCATCAGCCAGAAGCAAAACAAACTGATGTGAATGAATAAAAAGAAAAAGGGAAGAGACAGCGGTGAATAAAACATCAGTGGAAAAAGACGAATATGAGGGCACCTGGTCAGCCATCTGTCACAAGCACACTGTCACCACAGACATCAGGTATACTCTATATCCCATCATGCTCAAAACACCTGTCCTCATGGCAACGTGGAGTTGTTTTCGTGGGACGAGGGTTACCCAGGCTCACCACACTACACACCTGATAAATTATTGAGCAGTCACAGACAGCTTACAGAGCACAGCACAGTCCCCTAACCCGCTCTTTCACTACACAGACGCATCTGGGTTGTAGGCGTGATTAGACGCGTTGCCATTACTGCTGTAGCACCTCATCTGCAAATCTGCCTCTATCACTGATGCATGGTACTTCTAGTTCCCGTAGAACCAGTTGCATTACGTTGAAAATACAGCAAGGAAAGGTATTTGGGTTTTTTTTTTCCTGTGCCACATGATCCGCCGCTCCAGCGGCGATTTAAACGGTTACATAAAAGCCACGAGCGCCCGCTCCATGAAATCAATTTCACTTTCAGAAATTGCTTTTCACGTCCTCATGTTTGGATTTCATTCCGAGTGGCTTGCCAACAAAAACATCACGTCCAAGCAATCTGCCTACACACCCGCCAATGATGAACCATCACTCTGATAGCTTGGTACTGTTTCCTGGCTTACATACATATTTAGAGGTGTCCCAGCTTTCTGATGCATTTCCTCTGATTCTTGTGAAAGGAAACACAGAATTTGATTATTTCTATCAAAATCCAGTAAATAATTCCTCTGGCTGTTAATTAGCCACTAAATAGAGTACTTTTATGTTCAGTTCTGACACAACTTCCACATATGAGTCTAAGCGGTACATTACAGTCAGTTTGTACCCCAGTAACAAGTAGCACAAGCAGTTTTCTAGTGCTTTCGACTCCCATCACCCGTCTGTGGCTACTGACCGTGAACAACCAAAGCATCTCTGCTGTCAGTGTAAATGTGATCAATTCAACTCTGCACTAATGGTGGTACAGTCGAGCAAAAAAAACAAAATCACTCCCCTGATTCAGCCGTAAAACACATAAATGCATGTGTGTGTGTGCTCAGGTACATACATGTGTATGTGTGTGTGTGTGTATGTGTGCTAGTTTGCTTGCAAGGACTCACAGCAATGGCCTCCAGCCGCTGTTTGTACTTCTCCGCCTCATCCATCCTGGAACCTGTGACACAACAACACAAGGATGAAAGAGGAGAACAAAGGTTAAACCAATGTGAAACAAGTCGAGCTGACTGTTTTCAGTGGTTTGATAAAAAACTGATGAATCACCAAAAAACTCTTCCCTATGGTGTAAATATATTGTGAAGACAATTAAAACAGCTTTTCTACACTACTCCTTTAGTCCCAGTCCCAGCAGAGGTTACAGAGGCAGCTGATGGGTGGATAAACAAAACAAGAGGCAGGAATTCAGCCTTTGCTATTTATGCAGCATGTAATTAGACAAGGACTCTGTATGCTTGCATAGACCTTCATCTGCCATCATGACCCATAATCCTCCTCACCATCACTAAAAGCATGTCCTCCACACCCCCCCCATTAGGGTTATTAGTGACAATAAAATGGGACAACGTTTGAGCTCCCCAACAACTCAGCAGTACACCAGAGACCACGGGCTCCAGACAAGAAGAGGAAACCCTTCATACAAACCTTGCATCTCAGAAATATAAGCACTTGTGTTTTTTGTAATTGTGTCCTGATTTAATTAAATTAAAGAAAACTGTCTGATTGAAATCGAAAGATCAAAATCGGGCAACCAAAATCAAACGGTGACCTTACTTTTTAAAGAGTTCTCATTACTTATTTCTCCTGAAACCCCGCCTCCCCATCCAAAGCTCACAAACCCCTTCTGCCCAGAAGGCTCCTTCAGTATAACAGATCTTAACCATATCAAGCCGTGCAGGATTAGTTTGGTGCTCACTAGATGTGGGGCAGGTCATGGGGGAAAAGTGTCCGTGTAAGAATCAGAGAATGTTTACTGTGTCTTTAGGAAAACAGAAGGATGGACAAACAAATGGGGGAAATGGTTGATGGGGAAAACTCATGGGAACCGTCTGCTTGTTCTCTGGAGACATTTGAGAACACATACACACAATGTAAAGAGATGTTTGAAAGAAAAGAGACAATGCAGCATTCAAGAGCTGCAGAGACAGAAAGAGACATTTTTTGGGGGGGGATTTTGAATGATCTGAAGTTGCGGTGACAGCTCATGGAATAAGCTGCCATAGTCACTGGAGTCTTGTGTGTAATCAGGGCTCCAGGAGAGCGCCGAGCAGTAGCAGCCAGCGATAAACAAGCAAACACAAACAGAGGCTTTGATGAGGAGGTATGGAGGAGCTCCCCATAGACACACACTGACTTCGATAATTAGACATGATACAGGAGGTTGGAGACTGAAAAGCTGACAAAGTCAAAAAAGTTCAGAGACAGACAAAGTCAAGGAGGCTGGATAGACGAGCCGCAAAACGGGAGAAGATGATGAGAGGAGATGTAGCAGCCGACTGAGATTCAGGTCCACTAATTGGGAAAACCTCTGACACAAAAAAACTTGCACAGGACAGACAAAGCAAACTATTTCCCAAGAAGTGGAATAACAGAGAAGGTATAGATTAAATCTTCTCTGCTTCCCATGAAACCCTCATCCTGCTCAGAGCGAAATGAAAGAGTAATTTTGCAGTCTTGGATTGTTTCATTGAAAAGGGCTGTCAGTGGCCTTGAGAGAGACTATTCAGAGAGAGAAATTGCTTGTGAGCCACTGGTGTAAAGCATTTTTGAATTAATAAAAAAATATCATGTCAGTTTTATTCATACAAGCCAAAATCAGCAACTTTGCCTTAAAGATCTTTAAAATCTGTAAATGTACAACAGCCCTCTTACTGAACGGAAACACAAAAACTGAAAGGTTTACTAATGTAACATGTCTTTACTTTAACCACAAATCTTTTCAACTTAACTGTGAATTTTCACACAACTCCCACAATGTGCTGTGGGACTGAACAAATCGCCACTTGTTCATTGCACCCTTCCCTGGTTATTCACACTAAATCCAGCAGCTCCGTGGCACAGGGCCATCAACGCATCTTGGCTGCTGCAGTGTTTACTTACAACCCGCGGTCCACCTGTAACACCTGTCACATGCCAGCTCAGGTGACTCCAATGACAATGACTGGAGCCTGCAGTCCCATTAACCAAAGGCAGTTTTCTCTGGTTTTCCATTTGTGTCCTGCACAACAGTTGAGCGAGTTGTCAGCAGTCTGACCTCCCACACACACCAAGTCCCTCCCAGTTTACATCCCAGTCTCTCTCCCGCCTCATAGCCCATTCCCTGCTAGTCACACAGTGGACTGTGGAAGCCATAGTCAAAAACAAAAGGCAAATTGAGAGAGGGATAAAGTACAATAATGGCACTGCAACACCAGAACCCTGAAACTGAGGCATGTAAATTTAATTCAGTCATCAATAGTCTTATTTTCTATTCATAGACATAGTCGCACGATTAACTGAGCTGAAACAGGCCTTTTGAGATAATGCCTATCATCTGGTATGTGCACTTACAAGGCCTATAATAAAAAGAAATGTCTGCAGACATATCTCGAAAAGCATCTTTACCATTCTATTTTTTGATTCTTGGAATACTTATGTTTACTTTTTTTAATTTAAAAGATACTGAAATGTGTTTTTGTGCATTTTCAGCAATTTGTATCATCGTGCATTTAGTTTCTGAGGATTTGCTGCACAAGCCTCACAGTGGCTAGACCTCTTTGACAGTTATGTATTAAAAATAACACATTCTGAACTATCTAATGCCCTCAGCTCTGATTTTGGTTTGAAAAACTGTAATTGGATGAAAAATGGATGAAAGACATTTTGGTAATCACCAAAAAGAAAAACTGCCTCTTAGTCATCAAGACTAACTCCAAGCTGTCAGCATAGTTCCTAGCAAACATTCCTCCTGAGCTCGCGTAGAAGAATGCATATTTGCCTTCAGTGAATGTGTGTAATGTTTATCTAACAATGTATATTTGCCTAGTGGATTGCCATGAATTGTGGTGACACGTAGCACTGTGGCAACAGATGGAGGAACATTAGGATGTCCATAATAAAAATCATTAAGAATCATTAAGTATCACAGCTGAGAGTAAATCACATTTATTTAAGTAGTAACACCATTACTTTAGGAAAAGAGGCCGACTTTAAAAGAAGTCACAAAGAATCCTGATCATTTCTTTCAGCGAATATTTTGGTGAAAAATCCAAATGAGTAATTGTCTTATTCTTGAGATTGTGGGGACAGTGTAGTCAGTCAAATTCAAGGTGTCAACCTCACCTATTTTATTCTCAGTCACTTTTACTTATAAATGTCAGGGGAGTTTTTGGGGCTTTAGTGGTTGAACACTAACACTAATTAGTGGTTGAACACTAACATTTACATTTTTTATACATATAAATATTTGAATCCCCTTTTTACCCAAAACAAGCGAGACATCTTGACTTTATTCAAACCCAGGCATTTTATATGCTGTGAATTTACCAGTAGATGTCCATAACCAGTAGATGTCACAAATAGACTGCATTCAGCAGTTTACATATTACATCAAGAACCTTTGAATCACAAGATGTTTAACACACATAAAAGGCTAACGCACAAACACAAACACGATTTTAACAAAGGGTGGGTTAATACAGCTGGCTTTCAGTGGGACTCAATCTGTCGGCAATCATGTAGAAATGTCTTGGTTTCTGTGAAATGCTTGTACAGAATGTTTCACCATTGCCTTGAGCAGCATGCTTCATATGTCTTTGAATGTCTTGTCATTCAACACCTGAACTTCAGATTTATGTTTCCTCAATTATTGTGTGGTAGAGTCAGAGCAATTTATTCATGTTTGAGGTTTTCCTCCAGTGACTGAGCAGCCAAACGGCATCACACACACACACACACACCCACACACACACACACACACACGCACACACACACATGCGCACACACACACACACACACACACACTTTCTGTTGGCATAAAAAGAAACACATTTTCCTTGTGTCATTGCTAAACCACGCTTTATCACTTATCATAAGCCACATTTAAAAACACTGTTACTGTACATACACATTGCCAATTAGTACTAATCAGGAACTTGCTTACTGAATTATAACAGTACACTGTAGCATGGATATCAGGGACGTTACCACAGAGGTAGAAGCACATGTTGTTGACTTTGGCCTGACAGAAATAGACACTGGCTGCAGTGGAGCATAAAAACCATGAACTTTCGGTCACAAGACCCAAACGAGACTCACAAACACAGGGCACCTCTCAGTCCAGGCATCTCTGCACTGGGATGAATTATTGATGAAACCTCTCTGGTGGAAAATTTACTTTTTCACAGATTCTCTGCATGTACAGTGTAAATATATTATCCTGTGTCACATACTGTAGCATTAATGTGGCTAAATAATCCTTATACCAGAAAAGCATGTAGAAAGATCAAAGAGCAACAGTCTTCTCCTGTGGCTGATTCTGAAAATACCAACCACAGAATGCACAGCATACACCGAATTGCTAAAATAGCTGCACGTCTTGAGGGGGTGGGGGAGTCATTATAAGGCCAACCAGTGACATTTTGTTTTCGTATGATGATGCAATTACGCTGCTGTTAGACTACTGCCCCCCCGCATCTCTGCCCTTTGAGGTTTCTGTTCCACTTCTTGGGTGGGAAGTAAACAGCAGTGTGATGATGAATTGTGTTCACCCAATTACATGCATACCTAGTACCATCATTAGTAGTTTTAATTTCTAATACACAATATGGTTTCTAATATAGTACATATATAGTACATGCGCATGTATATACAGTAGTATGTGCGAATCAACATTTTAGTTGCTTTTAGGTGTAGTCCCTCTGTTTGAGGCTCATTTATAGTACTGGTTCTATCAGGCACATTATCATGCTTCTGATAACCGTTGCTGGGTTCTCAACTCTCAACTCTCTGCTTTCAGAGACAAAGGGAAACTATTTCAAGGCCACTGTTAGTAGAAAATATCCTTCCGTTTTGTTTGGGAACAGGAAGACCACAAACATAGCTGTCCTCCAGGTGATTAGAGACAGCACATGCAATCACGATGACCCTGATCTCTGAACTTGTGCATCCTCCGCCGATGTCACGTGAGCAGCCTGACTTAAACAGACAGCAAAATCACTTTAAGTAAAAGTCACAGTTGAGACTTTCATTGGTGATGGGGGAATCAAAGAGGAAACAACTCTCTGAGAGGCTTGGCAAATTGGTGTTCAGGGCTTTTTCATT
This sequence comes from Trinectes maculatus, assembly GCA_016785345.1. Classification (NCBI taxonomy): domain Eukaryota; kingdom Metazoa; phylum Chordata; class Actinopteri; order Pleuronectiformes; family Achiridae; genus Trinectes; species Trinectes maculatus. The sequence goes on from JAFBJQ010001300.1 coordinate 218,819, forward strand.
AGCTACTGATTTTCATTTGCGTTACAGACTCTGAAATTACATTGTTCATCTAGATAGAAACAAATCTGACAGACACTCGTGTGTATGTGCGTGTGCTCTGTAGGTGCATGTGTTTGTGTGCGTGGGTAGAATGGGTGGAATTTGTGTATCTTGGAGGGCGCCTCTGCAATCGCACACAGCCAAGTTCCTCTGATTGACAGTCCAGTTAGAGGGAATGAAAACACTACATTCAAATGCTGTGCGTGTATTTTATACGTGTGTGTGTGCATGTGTGTCTGCATCAGTAAAGGATGGTAGGACTCTATGGCACAGTCACACTGTGTCAACAGACTTATTATGAACATGACGGAAATGATCAAAGTCATAAACATTCAAACATACATCAGAGATTTATCACAGCTGCACTTCATCTTTCATACAACGTAGACACTCAACGAATGTCTGCACTTCCAACCATATACCAGTCCTTTATTTATCTGCACATTAACACATGCAGTATAGGAAGCCTGCACAAGTGACTACAATGGAGCATTTGAGAGCATCAAAGGCTTCACTGCAAGAGAATATCAAATGATTCCTTTCAGCTGGTCCTGGTGTTCAGACCAAAGCAAATATAACACACTGACAATTTGACTGAATTGTGTGAGCGAGGAGACTATGATGAAACACAAGCATTTTAAAAAAGGAGCAAATCCATTTGCTCTTATCTGGTTTCATTTCCAAAATGTACTCAAACCTTAACAATAGCTGCAATTTTCATAACCCTAACCAAGCCATAGCAAAGGCTAACCCGAATTTATATAAGGCACACCAGTGTGTGGGAAGACAAACTTTGAGAAGCACAGGCCAGGCGAGGATGCCATTGCTGTTATAATGTACAACATGGGCTCCAAAGTGGGATGACCTTACTTTGTCTTTGTGAGGTTCAAAAGGTAAATCTATAAGACAAAATCAGTTTCCAACCAAACTGGTTAAATGCAAAATGACTCATAGACGGAGTATAATTAGCTTTAACTACCAGGCGTGTCCTGATGTGCATACTTGCATACCTGGTGGGACAAAATATGCGCAGTAATTAACTCTTTAGCCAAACAAACATGTGTTTAAGACAAAACTCGATATTTTCCAGTGACTGGTTACAGTATGGGAAAGCTTGTGGTCACTACCTACGCCGACCATCTGCTGTGCATATTTAAAATATTCACTATGGAAGGATTCCGGGTGAGAAAATCAGCCCCACGAGCCAATAAGCTGAGCATCAGATCAAAGGTAACAGCTTACTGAAGCTTTAGTAAAAACCTTGTCATCCACTCATCAAACCAGCAGAGGGGCTGCATAGATTAGCTTGGTCATCTGGAGCGTACATATGTGTTGTGAAGCTTAAGAATAATGCAGCTTAGATGAGTCCGCCTGTTTTACCCGACGATTACTAAGTAGGATTATGTATAGAATCAGACTGTAAAGAAGTGACATTGTAATTGCAGCTTTCAAGAGGGGCTGATTAAGGGATGCATACAGGAACTTTTCTCACTTCCTTTTATGTTGCATGGGTTTTTTTGTGAATTTCTCAAAAAATAATGCAGAAAAAAATATTAAACATATGTAGCATGCCTATATTATGATGCCTATATAATGATCCACATTACATATGTGGATCTGGATAATGATCCAGGTTTGACCATTGGTAGAGCTATGTGCTGTCATAACATACTCTAGTATAAGGTGCCACATGGATTCAGACTACCTTCACATGCAAAAGCGAGTCTGAGAAAACTCCCATTAATGAAATCACTCACATTGTGCAGATTTCAATTCAAATCAAAGCTGCAATTATTAATAAACATTTTCTTTATCAAAACTAGTTTATCTGCAATGTGGACAGATACAGCATCTGGCATTTCTGTATCATTTTAGCAGAGCTGCTAAGGAATTTGATCATATGAATCCCCCACTAGCGGAGACCAATCAAACCATATTTGCTGTTACCATAGTAACCACAAGTGTCCCCAAATCAACCAGAAGTGGAATATAATAGATTTAGAACTTTGACTACATCTAATTAAATGGCACAGATCTCAAAGATTTTCGTCAAAATAAAAAGGTCAGAAAGTCGAACATACAATAATGAAGCAGTCAAAGGGAAAGCAGTTTTTTTGTCAGTGAGTTGAATGAGTTTTTATCAAAAACATATCAACAAAGCAAAACAAAACAGCAGTCATTTTTGGTATTTTTGGATGGTATGTTTGAAATAGATCACAGAGGAGAACAGGAAAAAGCAGCCATATTGAGCAAACAGACAAAGAGCCGCAGGTGACAACCTGCACACCTACAACAGACAACTGTGCCCTGCTGTTCTCAGACGATGTGTGCACCATATAGCCAGATCACAGCTGGTCAAAAAAGGGCCAATCATTGCAGGACTTCTTTATCAAAATAACAATAGTTCTTTTATCTGTGTCCAGAATTCTGTGACATGAGGTATTAAACTGGATTTGCTTCAACAACACAGACAAGATTTCATACAGTTCATACACAGAATCAGCTGAGAACAAGATTCTCACATTCTTGTGACCTTGGTTGTTGTTATTTGGCCATTTTAGAATGTTTTTTCATCCACTCCCTCATCTTTCTGTATTTCTTGGAAAACCTCTGTATATATGTAAACAGAACACAGTCCTCTTGGCCCTGAAGATTTCAGAGCATGAGATAGTGTGTTATCAGATGTTCCTTCGACTTAAGACAGACTGACTTAATCACTGTCGTTCCAGTGCTATGGCATTCAAGAACTTTTTTTATCGGAAGTCCTATCTCCTCAAACACAGTGCACAGACAACTGAGGCATACATCAGCGTTCATTGTAAGAGGATAACTATTGGTTTGAACCCTGAGGAGGTATGTGTCAGGCGGTCAGGAGGATGAGCCTAGATTACGGGTCAGCTACGGTTCCATAAGAAAGACAAGATAGTTTACTCCAGCCACCAACTGACAGCACAGGAATCTGTCATTTTAGCAAAAGTTCAAATTCAGGTGGCCAGTGTGATGACAACAAATGAAAATTGGGGGAGAGATAAAAAGATAGACATATTGAAAGTGAGGATGAAACAAAAGATCTAATCCATGGATTTTTATCCGTTATTATCTGTTGTAAAAGAAGTCCAGCAGACGACTGACATGTCCTCATGACTAGCTTCACTAACCTGAGGGCTGCGAAGTCAAGGACAGCAGAGAGAAAACTGTGGTAATGAACATGGGAATGAAACAGATGAACGAGATCATTGTGTAAGGAAGCAAAGGACATGGGGGAAGTGAAGAGGGGAGATCGCAGTTTGGCGACTGTTCTGACAAGTCCTGACAAGACACTGGAGGCTGTGACACAATAAAACCTTTCTGCCTGCTTCTCCACCGAACCCGAGCTCATCTCTACACATCAAGTACAACACTCTACCCTACTACATGTGCCAGATTCCCAGTCACAGTCTCACGTGTAGACACATGTACGGAGGTTTCACAAGAATCCACGAGACAGCATAACTTTAACCACAACGGTGCAACCTTCAAATCTTTAAAAATCGTCAGACCTAAAAGAATATTATAAATATTGTTGCATAGCGTTTACAGAGTTAGGAGTCAATGTTTGAAAGCTTTGACCGAATTTGGATGAGCGCCATTCATCAAACTGTCAGTTCAGTAGTTTATAACCAGCAGAAGCCATTTTACCAGTGAAATAAGGACAAAGTAGCTTTTCTCTAACACATTAACCTGATGCACACTGTCACTGTAAATCTTCACTAAAACCAATGGCTGCAGGTTCCTCATTTGTGCCGTTTTGTGGTTCAATCACTCACCATGCTGCACCTTAGAAAGAGCTTCAGCTTTGTTCATGTAAATCAGGTTTGGACAGATGGTGCTATGAATTATATGAACTATAAATGTGGGGTGTGAACTGGATTTCACCTTAATACCAATCATTTAAAAATACCCTGCCTTGGTGATCCTGTCAATGCAGGTTCAGGACTTTTTATTCACAAGTAACCACACAGTTGTGCAGGAGCAGCATTGATAAAGCACAGGGTTACAAGTACCTTCGCTTATATTTGTCATTCATTTGGCCTCTTGGAAAAAAACTGATAAAAGACCTTCTACTAATGGGTTTCCTGACTGTCCCTGTGCACATATACACACAATATACCAGTTGGTAAATGCTCATTAGCACTTTGAACAAGCCTGTGTAAGACATGCATTGGCTTGCTGAAATGGTTTGTATGACTGCGTGTGCAGGATTAGTGTGTGTGTGTATGTGTGTGTCTCTCAAACAGGTTTAGAGAGGAATGCAGGACTGGTGTAATCCAGTCTCGGTTCATTTTCACTATTGTCACAGAGTCAAAAGCGAGTAGTCCCATGTGCTGCAGGGCCTCATAGCTCAGTCACTATTACATCATCTCACGTAACACAATGCAGCTAAATCAGAAACCACAACAGGACGATGAAGTACAACACTGCAAAGGCTATTACCAGTATATCTGTTGGTACATTAAACCCAAATCAAAGCAGACATTATTTTTAAATGTCCAACAGATTGTAAGACCTAACAATGTTAAGTCAAAGTGTTTGTGTTACTTGTGTGTTGTGTCACCTTCTAAATGTCTAGTCTGGCAACTTAATGTTTAACCTTTCTCCTTCTCATTATCACTGAGGACAAACAAACTGAATTCCAGGCCACCGTTAAAGAAATTAGAGACAATACACTTCCTCATATATTTAACCTTCAGTGACCGGGTTGACGATAATGAAGGAAAAACTCTGATAAAAATTACTTTATAAGATTTCTGGAATATAAATGTGATGAATGTTAATTGTAGCAGTGTTGCAGCTGAAGGGGGTCAAAATCCCATCCACAGGTGTTAAGACAATTATCTCTAATCTAAACAGTAACAGGCCTAACCTCAAAATGTGCAGTGATGTGATTTCATCACTGAAATTAGATGAGTGTTGGTCGAGAAGAGCTCCCTTAGGTAATGAACTAAGACTTTAATTATGTTGTGTTTGTCTGATCTTGCATGTAATTGTCTGTAATGCCTTACAAGGATAAAATTAACAAAAGCATTGAATAATCATCTTACATTCATTTTTCATATGTGTCTGATTCCAAAGCCATTTGCACCAGGGTTAAAGGTCATGGATGGTTCCCATGACCCAACATTGTTTGGTGTCAATAACGTCAGATAGCTCAACAGCAGCAAGTGTTGACCTGACTGAAACAAGTTAAACAAACGGCTACCGAGGAATGCCTTTTCTCTCCTTGGCAACATAATGTGGTAAATACAGGTTATAAACACATATAGAATCTCTCTTGACCCGGGCAGGCAAATAATATCAGCTGGCCACAGCTGGCCAGAGGGCAATAACGGACAATAGAATCTGAGACTTTGGTGCAGGGATAGCTGCCTGGTGTGAGCATCACAGACTAAATATGTTAAAATTGCATACACAGAAAAGCAGAATTCGAACAAAGAATGGGGTTATAACAATGCGCATGATAAACAAGTTTCTTAACAAACATCTCAAAAGTTAAAGTTACGATTGCAAATGTATTTATACCACCAATTTGTGCATAAAACATAAAGCTAAGAAGTTGAAATTTGGTCCTGTCTGAGATGGCTCTTTTTTTAATGATCTCCTCAGACTATTACCTACATATCTACAACACATTAACTAACTGTCTCATCTTTGTCTACTTGACTAAGACATTGTTGGTTTCAAAAGAAAGTTCCATGTACAGCGTACAACACAGAAAGAGCAGCCTGCAGAAGGTTAATGTTTTTCTATGCTCCCGCTGTCTCCGCTGTCTGCTAAGATTTATGAGGCTTTAAGTGAACGGATTATTGCAAATGAAAGGACTAGTACACACAAGCGGCTGCAGAGCAGCAGCTGAAGAAAATCTTGGCTACTCTGAAGTTGATTAATTGGTCACACAAAAGAAGACCTGCATGTTATCTCTACTTTAACTAAATCAGGCACTGTTCAAAGAGACATTACCCGGTGGCCTCATTAGCTAACAATTACTCTGAGGCGAAGATGATTAAAGGGTCACTCTTTTCATTTTTACACAATCAGTTTACTTATCTTAAAAGACGTCTGAGAAAATGAGCTGTGAAAAAAATGAACTGATGACATCATTCTGATGTCATTATGGTGATCCCATACCTTGGACAACGGTGCAGGCTGCCTGTGCATAAGCCTGACCTTAAGGTACATGGATTTGTGTGTCTGTGGCGTGATCAATGTGACTGACCATTGAAAATGTTTGCAGTTTACTCTCATGCAGAGTGCATGTGATTCCAACACACAAAAAAAAGACTACTGACCGCATCTGACCTAGATTTCTACTGACTTTAACCGACGGGTCTGTGTATGTGAGAGAGCAGTTATGCACGTGGGTGGTGAGTGAATCCTCCTTTCTACCACTCATACCACTCACTCGTTTGCAAGAGTAAAAACTGCAACAACTGCATTGTTGTTGGTTTTTTGCGTGTCACATACTCATCCATGATATCATATTTTTTCTTGATGAATTCATAATGTACGCCCCTAAGTGAAATACTAAACTAGTTTACTCATGTAAGAAAACAAAACCATGAACAATGTTTCCTACGTATGTGTAAAAGATAACAACTGGAAATTTTTCTACTGCGAAAAAAATATAATAGTATTACACCTTAATTTAAGATCCTGGCGCCATCACACAAAAAAAAATCCTACATGGCAAGTGCCTTGTGATCTGTTGTTTCCAGTTGAACCATCTTTGTAATTCTCTGTCTGGGTCTAATCCTCTGTTTTGCCATAATTACAACCTGTAGCATGTTGTGTTCGTGCAAAATATATATAGACAGTCAGGCCAGTGGCGACAGGACACATAAACTGTAACTGATGAATATGGGCTACACAAATAAATTAGGATTGATTTAATTTGATTAAAAAAGGAAGCATAGAATGGAGCTCCGACACTATTACATATGAACATAACGCGAGGGAAGTTTTATTAGTAAGGCTGATGCTCGATAGTATGCGCTACAAACTGTGACCCATGTAAACAGCTTAATTTGAAATATGGAAATGTGCCAACAACCAGAGGGGAGCTTGTTTCTGTTGACAATATAACAATATGCAAGGGGAGGCCAGACTTCATCCAAATATCTAGTAGCATTCAGACTGAGTATGGACAGTCACACTATACAGAGAGATGTACTGGGGGCGATGTAGCAGAAAGAAATTTCCCTTCTGCTGAAAATTCATCCATCATCCATTTTGCCAAGCAAAGAAACAGTATATCTCATCACTCCCAGCTACTGCTTTTTTTCTGCCCTTTATCTTTCCTTTTTTTCCCATAAATCTCGCCCTGCCTTCTCAGAGACTGACTCCCTCCTGCTCTCTTCAGTGGGATTTGAAAAGATAAAACTCTTGCTCATTGGCGGCGATGACAACCACACAGTTTCTGCTGCCCTTGTATCTGTCTTTAGCAGCTATCTCGCCCACTCTCCCCTCCTTGCTTCCTTTTTATACACTTGGTTAGATTTATGCAGATTCATGTCAAACTGCTTAGCCACTGATGAACATATGGACCTCCACTTTATGTTATATTGCTTAAAACTTTTCAGTTGAATTGCAACAAAAAGGCAAGCAGATTAGAGGAATAGAGGAATTACTTTTTGGTTGCCTACTGTAGATTCAAAGTGCTTTTGTTACATGTGAAATATCTTATTGCTGCACAAGAGAGGTACGATGTCAACAAGCCCCGGGTACCATTGCAATGACGACAGCCTCTTATAATAGCTCAAATTTCACAACGATTTCCATACCTCTGTTAGACAGCAGGACCTGTCAGAGGGAGACTGTCATTTACACCTCCCTGTGACCTGTGGAGTCAACCTTTAATTGCAACTTGTCTTCGAACCTCAGGCACAAGCATATTTGTTAACAAACATTCATGGAATTTACTCTATCTGGAGAGGTATATTTAGCCAGAGGTGAGCAACACCCCCCCCACCCCCCCGCATGTGGCCCCGAGGCCTTCGGTTCTTCAGCGTGACAGAAGAAGAGCCATGTCAGGAGCTCCTGCTGGGACGCCTACTTGCAAATAAGTACGCTCAGCTGCACGCTCAGCAGCATTTGTTTGATGTCTTACCGGTGAGAAGTTCTCTATCTGGAGAGGTATATTTAGCCAGAGGTGAGCAACACCCCCCCCACCCCCCCGCATGTGGCCCCGAGGCCTTCGGTTCTTCAGCGTGACAGAAGAAGAGCCATGTCAGGAGCTCCTGCTGGGACGCCTACTTGCAAATAAGTACGCTCAGCTGCACGCTCAGCAGCATTTGTTTGATGTCTTACCGGTGAGAAGTTAGTTCTTGTAAATCAAGCCGAGGTCAAAAGTGATGGGACGGCCGTGTATTTTTTGCTGTGAAGAAGATGAGTCATACGAAGAGAAAACAAACGTGTGGTGGAATCGGAGACAGAGAAGTTGAGATCTTGCCTGCATGGTGTGCATGTGTGTAGGGGGAGTGTTGGTGGTGAGGCGCAGCTGTATCAGCAGCTAGAAGTGTCAACAGACAGACACACTGTGCTAACCACTGCATCACACGCACGCACACACACACACAAACACACACACACACACACACAGAAACTGCTGCAGACTTGAGGTCTAAGCCGCCTACTTCACATACATACATGATGGCATAAAAATACCATAACTACTATAACGGTGGTTCATTCAATCCACCTCATGTCTGTATCCAAATTACAAATGACTTTGTAGTGTGCTAATCAACCTAATTACACTTCAATGTGTTGTGATTAGCAATACTTAACAGAGGTCAGGCAAGTCCGGATGTTATGGGGCTCGTCACACTTCCCCAACATGACCCAATGTCAAAAGGTGTCCCACCACCACATGAACCAAACTGTGTTTACAGTGCTGATGGCTCAGCCAGAATGCACCTACCTGCTCCAACGCGGCCACTTCACAGCTTGTAAGTCCAAAGAACCGAGGAGCGATGACGAAACCGGCAGGGAAAGTGAAGATACTGGTCAGAGGGATGGGAAAGGCGGTAATAATTTTGGCAAGTGTTCTCCTTTATGTGTCCGTGAACAGTGACAGAGTGAAACACGGCAGTAACTTCCTCCTCGTGTGGATGAACACCTGAGTCTCCTCTGCGCGCGAGCACGGCTCCGACGCGCGGCTGGTCACATGAGCACCGGGTCGACACGTCCTCAACTTCAGCAAAGTTTTTTGTTTTTTTTTTTAAATACCAAACACACCGATCGAGAGAGAGGGGAAGAGAAGAACGGAAACGGGATGAAGCGGTCCGGGAGAGCTGCTCTCAGCGCGTCCCCACGTCTCCACAGCCGCCGGGAGGAGGGGCAGAACTGTGTGCGTGTGTCTGTGTGTGTGTCTGTCTGTGTGTGTGTGGTGGTTACCTGACTCCAGTCGTCACCCTGAGGCCAACCCTCCTCTCAGCAGTCAGTCAGTCAGTCAGTCAGTCAGCAGCAGCAGCAGCCGCCTCATGTTTCCTGTTGTTCAGCTGCAGAGATAAACAGCTCCACTCCCCAGCAACAGGTGTGGATGATCTGCTCAAATATGACGACCACACTGTCCTCTGTGCCATCTGCTGATTAAAACCTATCATTATATTACATATATATACAATCTAAACATTCAAAAACAAACTCAGAAGTAGGTATCAAAAATATGAACACCCTAACACACTCTTTAAAGAGGCTAGGTGGGTTTTTGTTACTGCTATGGCTAGCGTTAGCATTAACAGTTGTTTACCAATGTAGCAGAAAAGTTACAAGGTCGGTAACAAAGTTATTGTACTAACCCTGTCTCCAGGTCTGCCAGTGCTAACTGTTCTGCATGTATTTACATCCAAACTGTACTTCTGGTTAGCATGCTAGCTAGCTACCCACCAAAACCCTCAACCTCCAAATAGGCCTTTGCTGCTCCAAAGACTTATTATTATATATAAATTATATAAATATAAATTATATTATAAAACGTATTATTATCTCTTGTCTCCTTTTGACAATGATGACCTATGGCCTTGGCAAGTAGCTAGAAATACCACCCACTAACTGCAATAAAGTTAAGACAACGGATAAAACTTCAAGGCTGAATAAAGTCGGTCTGTGTAAATGTCAGATACTAAAGCTAAAATCTATGACTGGAATGTACTAATGTTTTTTATTTTTCTCTGCAAAATATCCAGTGTGACAGTTATGAAACCAGACCTGCTGCTGCTTCCCTCTGCAACTAGGAACACCGCAGCACTAGCGTTCACTACTAGATGGGTGAGTGTGTTATATTCTTGAAATTGTTTGTACCAACTAATCAGAACTTTTATGTTCATTTTTCTGTTCAAGTTTCATATTAAATATATACATATTCATATTAAAAATTCTTATTTTGTTCTTAAGTGTCAGTAAGCATGGGCACCATTTAACCACTTTATAGGCCTTTGCAGTAAAACTAAACCAAGTTTTTCATTTTTATCTCACTCGTTTTTTATTTATACTTCAGTATATTAATTTCACCGCAATTATGGCTTGTAACATTTGGTCAAATGTACTTTATGAACCCCTGATGTACTAGCGTAACCACATTTTTAGAGATGATTAGTGCTTTAGCACGATAAATGACTAGATGACCTTTGCTGTATCTTCTCTATAATCCTATTTTACTAAAAAATCTGATTAATTCTTTATGACTCAAGTTCCCTAGCATGGCAATTTGAAGGAAGAAAGTCAATGGCTGTGATGTGCAATGATAGTGTTTGAAATGGGAACATCTTACTGGCTCGGCCTACTTTCTATTCCCCCAGACAAGGGAGTCCCCATATGAACAGTCAGATAGTAGGCACAAACAGACTCACATCACACAGCTTTGAGAGGAGAAAAATAGACTGTCCATCTTTTGTGTGTGTGTATTTCTGAGGGGAGGTATTTGCACTATTGTCATTTCTTTGACAATGACGGTGCTTGTGATTTTGTGCCTGTGTGTTCATGCGTATGAGTATCAGCACCTTCTCAACACTGCTCTTTGTTTGACTGCACATGTGCTTGTGTTGCATACTGTAGTAAGAGCACCATTCATCTCTGTCTGTTTGTGCTCCTATGCAGACAGAGCACATACAAAAAGGGGATGAGATCAGTGGTTTCTAGTTTGATCTGTTGAATTTTATTGACAGGTGTACATTAATCTGAAAGAGCTTTAGGAGCATAACTATCTGTAAACCATTCCCAGGGTAGATGGTATACTGACAAAATCTATGTGGTTGTGCTGAAGGGTAGACTGTGAAAACACTCATCTACACTGGTGCCATACAGGGGAGGATGAAAATTATGTGCATACTTAATTGTATGTGTACTGTTGTTCGCATATGTCTAAGATGGCTGCATCCTCGTTGCCAGATATACATGGTAACAACGTTGAGTAATGCTGTGAAACCACAGGTTGTGTTCCACTCCAGAGTATTTTTTACATCTATCACCACTGTTTAAACATTCCTGGAATTTGAAACATCTTCACATTGCATTGCATATCTTAGGGGCACATTATGATTACGGCAATTTAAATGTTGTCAGGTTACAGCAGTGCAGATTACAGTTACCACGTGCATCTTCATGAGTGCGTAGTATTGAGGTTTAATATCATCAGAAGTGTGGATGCTGAGTTAAGTGCTGCCTGTCTTTGGGTAGGTGTAGCCAGTTACCTGTCAGCGATCTTGGGGTTGTTCTTCAGTGTGCAGCCCTTAGGCTAACAAACTCCACACTTTGTCAAGGGGAAACAGTCCAACCTGCAAAAATGACAGGAACTATGAGGCGCATCAGCTGTAAGTCAAGCTAACAGCTGCCTGCCACCACAAGTGGGCAGTAAATTACAAAATAAATTCATACAAGCAAAATTACACTCATTGAGACCATACATAAGAAAAAACATCACTTCCATGTTGGTATTGGCTAATATTTAACTTTAATGAGTCACAGTTGTCAACTACTTTCTGGCCTCAGTGCACCATAGGCCAATACGAATCCCCATGGATTAAACACCCTTAGATTCCATCATGTATCATACAGGGGCCACAGTATACAACAATCTGCATGCGTGTATGCAGAACACAGCACACACACACACAGCCATGTCTGTGCTTATGTGTGTCTGTTTGTAGGCTCCTGTGTACTTGATCTATTTGGAGTCTAGCAATGTCTTACCCTCCTTCTTTCGTCCTTCACTTTCACAACTTTGTTAACCTTATTCTAATATGTGATGCTAAATGCTACCTGTGTTATTTTATCTCATACATCATATCAGATATAAGACCAGGCATAAACTGGCACAGAAAAGATGCTACAGGAAACTATGAGTTAAAGTGATGGGGCGGATAATACAGATGTCCTCTGGGAGGCTGTAAAAGACAGATATTAATATAGGCACAGAAATATACTGCGGTTACTTCCATGTCCTTGTTGCAACCAGGTTACATAAAAACCTTTTATCCATGAAACATGTCTAGCTGCTTTTCTAGACGCTGCTTTTCTTCCTTTACACCATTAAAACAATTATATATAACCAATGGTTTTATAGGCTGTATAAAGTAATCTCATGTCATTTAAAGCCATGACATTATTTTTGATGTTGGAGTTTGGACTGTGTGCATCTCGCGCTGTATTTATCCTTGTTGTATTAAGTTTGATTCATTCAGATTTTCATTCATGTTAATGGTTTGTGAGCAAGGTCATGGTCCAAGTAGCACTTGTTTCATCTACATTGAATGTGCTTTTTTAATGGTGCAGGCGTGTGTGTTTGGTATTTGTGCATACATGTATTTCCTTATCATTTAACTCTATGAATGCTCATAGTTTCCATGGGAACTATGTGACACCATGTGATTTTTACCCATTGCTCTCAGAAAAAAAATTTGCCACTTTGCTGTGAGTGGTTCGTAGTCCTTTACCAGCTGTAGGGGATTTGTTGGTGTGCAGAAATAAGGTGGGCTGCTGTCATTATGCTGTTTCTTATACAGTTAATTTAAATATCTCTTGTTAAAAACAAAGATTACTTGGCAGATTACTTGTGTAAAAGGTAAAGGCATTATGCAAGAGTGCATCCATGCACATATACACATACAGTATATAACAGCAAAAGGCTGCTGGTAAGTTTGCACCTGGGGGCCTCTGACCCACATAGGGCCACATGCGGGATGCGTCCCACTTTTCCACTTGATGGTGCATCGTTAACACACTGTCTACTGTCCAAAGCTGTGTTCCCTGCTCACCTGAGCTCAAATGAACCAAGCTGAGCCCGGAAATACATTGCTCACACACACACACACACACACACGCAAACGCATAATACCAGAAATGCAACACAAAAAACGCACCTGTAGACTCACACCTACGAAGCCCATGGTGTTTACCAGTATCAAAGGGTTACAAAACTGTACAGTGTCTATTTTGCCTCAGCCTCTGACACACATACAATCCCTCCTACTCTCTCCCTCCCTCTCTCTCTCTCTCTCTCTCTCTCTCACACTTTATCTCTCTTTATCTCTCTGTGTCCATAAAGATGCTGACTCTTTCTGCTATCAGTCTCTGCTCCCACTGTCTCATTCTCTTATTCCCTTTCCACTCTCTGTTTTTACCTCCTCCCCTTTGCCTTCCTTTTTTCTTTTACACACAGACACGCTCTCTCTGTCTCTGTCTCTCTCTCTTTCCCTCTCTCTCTCTCTCTCTCCCTCCCTCTCTCTCTCTCTCTCTCACACTCACACTCACACTCACTCACTCACTCTCTCCTCATATCCAACGGCAACTGCACCAAGCAGTCTCCCTCACCAAGCCACTGGATCCCTTCACTTGACTAATTAGGCTTGAAGTGCTGTTTAAGATCATCATATTTACCTCGGCGACCTAGCGGCAGAGTGCAGATAGATATAGACTAAGCTGGCTGGAGGCTGGGTGCCTGCCTGGCAGCGAGGAAGCTTTCTGTCTCTCTCCATTCACACTGAGTGCTGAGGATTTCTCAGCGGCGGAGCGGCGGAAGTGAGAGAGGTTGGTTTTGCTTTGAAATAGGCACAAAGGGGAAAAGAGAAAGAAGCAGAGAAGCACAGCCGAGAACACTACTGAACCACAGAATGGTGGTCCGCTGTAGGAGCAAATCCACCTAGAGACAGAGACGGTGGTCACTGCTTGCAGCCCACAAAGATTTAAGGTGAGAGTTTCACTGACAGATACTGTCTTGCTTTTGCTGTTTCTTTCGGTGCTACGGAAACAAATTGTGTGTGTGTGTGTGTGTGTGTGTGTGTGTGTGTGTGTGTGTGTGGGAGTGGGGGGTTGAATTCCTGCTGTGCTGCACCTCAGTGCTGACCCACATTGTACAATCACACTCACATATATATACACACTCTCTCCACACACACACACACACACGCACAAACACACACACACACACACACGCACACACACACACACACAGGCATCAGCCGTGTGGCCCCACTTGTTGGACTGACAATCCAAGTTGACATGTTATGAATATTAGAATATCCATCAGACATTCATCAAACATCAGCTTCTATAAATGTCTGTCTGCACCTGCACCCTCCAAGAGGTAGTGACTGTGTGCTGTGTTTGCTGTGCTGCCAGCGTGAGCCTTAAGGACGCACATCAGAGTGAACGACATGGACAGCAACATAAGAGACAATCAGTCACGCCAGCCTTATGCCTGATTGCTTCTCACTGCCTTCGAAGATGGGAGCATAAAAGAAGACTGAAATGGTGTAAATACAGCAGGGAATCTTTTCCCTCTCTCTGTATGTGCAGTATGTGTGATGAAATACAATTCTTTCATGCTGCATGTTGTGCAGCCCGTTTCCTCTTTACTTGGCAATTAATGCTGCTTTTTCAATCAAAACATTTTAAGCTGTCCCTGTACATCAACCTGTACCTACATCATTACAGTGAGATGACATATAGTGGGGTAGTGTTTCCTATGGTATCAAAATGTGAACACATTTTTTTTGACTCTCTGTCTGTTTTTGATTCAGGAGCATGGTAATCTTTGATAACACTCGTGTATGAGCTACACTGAGATTCGATTGTTCCAGATGAGAGAAGATCAAAGTGTATTCAGGTTTCTGGGAGTATTTAATGCTTTAGTTCTTCGTTCGTAGACCTTGATCCTGTCTAGAACATTTTCACATTTTTATCATTCTTTATCACAAATAGTTCATGTGGGGGTTTTTTTTGTGCTACTCTAAACAGCCATTAATACTTTTTTTCCCCCTTATTCTTTTATTCTTTATTTAAATGTGCTTTAAAGGGTTAGATGACATCAATTTAATCACAGAAATGTGATTCCCATCATTGCTTCGTCTTTGCAACCATGGAAAGACGCATTTTATGACATTGTTTATAGGTATTGAGTTCCACTTTTAGGGCATGGACGCATTCCAACCTTGTGATGTTGCTTCCTCCACTATTACCCATAACAACCATTGATTGGTGAAAGGGCTGACACGGCAGCAGAGACTGGCCCATTAGCCATAAAGTCAGAGAGATAATTGTTGTCCAGGAGAAGAGGGAATAAGTTCAATACCTGCTTGAGAAACCAATTGCTGTTTGAATGAACAAAATTGTATTGAAAATTGCTGAGGGCTTTTGCTTTGTGATTGACCACATCGAGTTTGCATTAGCTGTTTAATTCAAAGATATTTTTTATTTCAACCTCACAAAGGCAGAAGCTTGTTTTGTTTTGTGTGACTACAGTCATTTGCATGTTTGCAGTCTTGTAGCATCTCATGAACTCGTCCTGTTGCTCCGTCTTCACCATCTTCACCTCCCTTTCCTGCTATTCTCACTTTTGGGACTGGAGCTGTTTTTCCCTTCCACTTCTACCTGTTATTCCCAAAATCGCTATGAATTCCCATTGCTGAGTCTGCTGCCTCTCACTCCACCCTCTCTACTTTGGAGGAGTCTCCTTACGTCTTCATCATGACTTTGCCTCTCATGGTGTTGGTGTTGACATGGTGTTTCCTTTATTCACAGCAAAAGTCTCTTTATGAAATGTTCAGATCATAATTTTCAGAACATAATTAGCAACACAGCAGTTTAGATTGTTACAAGTTCCATTCAAAATCTCATTATGACTGAAACTCTATATAACAAAAACATATATTTCTTGGTGTACTGGGTTATGCTTTACCTCTGCCTCTACACCACTGTGTCTAAAACAGGATGCAACATCCAGTCTCGGCTCGGAATAAGTTCGTTTCCTTGGCTGTTGGAACTGGAGGTTAAAAGCACGTAGTTTTCTCATCCAATAAAAAAGTAATTTCTACTCATGGTGGCCGACATCACCTAAGAGATCAGAGCAGCATGAAGAACGATGTTTCCCAGATATCTTCTTTTTATCACTACATATACACTTAGGCTTCACAGGGTTTATTCCAGCCAACAGCATATTTGTAGGCAAATATTCCAGATTCTCCACTTTTAGGTAATAAACATTGTCTGAGAGCCTTTAGAGAATGAAACATGAAACAGAGACTTACTCGGAGCCAGGCATTGATCATAAATAGACCACAAGTCTCGCTCTTGTTTTGCCTGGAACTCAGAGTGGCGTTGAGTGACCCTCAAAGTTGAAACTAACAAAGCGAACAAATTAAGATCTAAGTCGAGAAGATTTACAGGTTTTACAGTTGCCTCACTGAACTAAATCTGTGCCTCTGACCCCACAGATGATGGACAGCCGGCTTTCAGCGCAGAGGAGGGCGATGAGGAACATTCCCGGAGAGCAAGGCCAGCAGAAGACCAGCACCTACATCGTGCCCTGCTTCCTCTGTGTGGAGGTGAGCGTTGAGATGTTCAACATTGTTCTCATCTGAACAAGAATAGCACATTCATATTTGGTTGTTTTTTTTGTAGCTATGACTTACAGCTGTAGACAATAGCTGTTGATTGGCTCTGCTCCACCAGGAATCTAGAGCTATAGGCCTCAAGCTTTTCTGTACTGATACTGTGCTTCGTGCTATTTAAACGCTGCATGGTTTTTCAATATGAAATTGGGTGATGGACAAATTAGAGCCCATTTTATGGTCACATGCCTGTGACTGTTCCCCCTCCCTTTCCCCCTCCCATTTCTCTTCCTTCCATCATTTCACATGTTCCTCAGAGCGGATTAATGAGAACGGCTGTCAGTGGGGAAACTGGATGAATTAGCAGGCTCTGTTTTCAATTCACAGACTCCTGAAAAAAGTGACTGATTTGATTAAATTGTCGCAATTAGATAATTACCCTTACCCCACGAATCAATTAATGATGACGGGGGAGTAAAGGGATCTGTCGGTCACAAACAAAGGCCCCCGGTGAGTGACCTTTTTTTGCCCCTCACCTTGGTGATTCCTTACCTCTGGACTCTTGTCTGCCAATGACTCTTCTATTACCTGTAATCCTTAAATGACTTAAAGAAGCGCTTGGGGCCTCAGCTACATTTCCTAATTAATTGACCTAATTAAGAATGGAAGACCCAATTAGACTGTGCCACTGCTAACATGCGGCAAGCCTGCAGGTCATCTGAGATACAGTGATGGTCGCTGAATAAGCTGAAATGGCTTGTTTTTTTTTTTTTTGCTTTACAAATATTGCCTTTGCGTTTTTTCCAACTCAGGCTAAAAATATGTTTTTGCTCTCTTATATGGCTTAAAATAATAATGTTAGTTGTTTTTATTTTTAGCTATTTTAATAATAACATAGTTGGTGGAAGTTCTTAGGTCAAATGTGGCATAGAAAGCCAATGCGATATAGTAAATAGAAGTTGAGGGTAAATAAAGATGTTTTTCTTTGCTCCGCCAGCTGATACAAACTTAAATATACAAAAAGTAAACTGTCTTTAGCGGGCTACACCTTTCTTCAGCTCACCTGCCGTAACATTTAACTTCTTCAGCTACTTCTTCATTCTTGATTTCCTATGTCTCCTATATCTGTCTCTTTGTACACACTCACTCACTCACAATAATCTCTTGGTAATGTGCTGCAGCTTTTTCATCATTTCTTTCATTTTGTCACGTCCAACACATTAATCCTGGACTGTTTTCACATAACAGTACCTCTCTTTCCCTTTGGTATTATTTGTTTTGATTGATTTTCTGCCTTTCTAATTTTTATCATCGTTTGCTACAATATATCCAGGATTATATCTGTCCGTGGTGCTCCTCCCCTATTCCACTATTCTCTTTGACGATCTCTTGAGCGCTGCCAAGTCAGTCTTTTCATACAGACGCTCATCATTACTCCTCTCAGGCACTTATTCCCTTGAGTAATTACATCTTTTGCACCACAATCCTCTCTATTATTTCTCCTTTACATGAAAACCTTCATCTTCCCCTTAGACTCATAAGTCTGTCGTTCCTTCTCCGGGCAGGGACACCTTGTCCAGCTCATGTCATGTCATATCACAGATTATAGGGTCAGAGGGCAAGCGATGGCCACACTCCAGTAGAGTTTCCCACAACCTTTCTCAAACACTCCCAGTTCTCAGGTTCTTGCCGTCTCCATCCACCCCCAAGTTCTTATCATAACTGGATGCGCGTGCTTTTGTTTACTATCTTAACGGACTGGAAGGTCACAAGAACATATTAGAGCTCGTGGTTCTGCTCCTTTTGCTCCAGGAGTTTTGTATCTAGCTATCATTTCCTCCAACACAACCAGAGGTGGGATGCTTTGCAGTACAGTTTAATAAAGGGCATTTTTACATTCCCTCCCCCTTCTGCTATGTTCATACTAAAGCAGCTCGCTGTAGCATAGCTCCCCCTCCGGGGGGCACTCCCCCCCTTTGTTGTTACATTAGCATCTCATTACCCATTTCTTTTCAGTTCAAACAGCCGGTCTTATTCCTCCTGTTATTGTGTGATCTCGCTGATGATTCTCTCTCTTTCCACACAGTCTTATTCTCTGTCTTTCGGTGCCAGTCGCTTTCTCCGATTCCCCTTCATCTGTATGACAATGGCTGTTTTCCTCGGCCCCGCTCCGCTGTCTGTGCGTCGCTGACTCGCCCACGTCTTTAACTTAGACGACTGTACTGTATGCCCTCTCTCTGTTGACACTCTGCATGTAGCCGTCCATTGTAGCCATCCCTTTCTTCTTACGCCACATCAAAGTGTAAGAATGATTCATACGATTTAATTCTCAGCAGCGGGGGATGAAAACAATGTAATGTCAAGCAATTTTGTCTTCTCTTTCCCTCTCTCTCCCTCTCTCTCTCTCTTCCCCATTTCCCTCTCTTGTTGTCACTGTGTTGTTGCTGCCGTCATGCTGTGAGCCACACAGGAGACTGGTCTGGGGCATCACAGAGGCACAGCTTCAAACGACTCGCTTTAAAGAGTCATTTCGACACAACTTATTCTCGACTCGCTTTAGACACTGGTGGGAGGGAGGAGGGCTGGAAGCTGCTGTGATCTCGGGGAGCCTGTCCTCCTGTGAATATCTGCACTGGGGCTGGGTTACAAAGTGCTCAGGGTAACTACATGTCGACTCGTCGAGTGGTCCTCATTCAGCATACATCTTGCATGAGCAGTATAGTAGTAATCGTAGTAGTAATGAACACTGTTGTGGTATCAGTTGCTGCCATAGTAAGATCATAATCATTACTGTAAACTCCACTAATTCGTAGCGCCCAGCCTTTGCAGTGTGTACACAGGTTGCCCGGCTTTGCTGTTCAGTCTCGACTGCCAAGCTGAAAGTAGCTTCCTCCTCTCAGTTCCTTCATCGTGCCTTGCTGGCTGCATCCTCCCGTGGCCCAGAGACTTCTGTTAAGTAAAGACTGCTAAGCATCAGACCACACAGTTGTTAGGGTCTAGGGCTTGTGCTGTCTCTGATGATACTTTAAGGCCGTGGTTCCTAGAATGTCTCTAAGAAAAATGTTGCACCCCCCCAAACGTGACACACATACACATATTTTGTTTTCAGACTCCATTGCAGTTTATTTCACACATTGTAATTAAGACATACCTCATGAACTTTGATGCAAACATCATACAGGTTGCAATAAACTACAACCTCTTTTGGAATAAGAAAGACATTTTAAAAAATAACAAACCGCCGTAACAGTGTAATTATGGCACTAAACCCTCCCAGTGGACGCACACCCCACCCCACCCCCCCACCGCCACTTTGGGAACCACTGCTTTAAGGTGATATTTCAAATCTGCTTGCATCTCTTATTTCAATGGTTCAGTTACCTATTCTGGCCTGGTCACCTGCTCTATAATGTAACACTGTTAAGCATATCAGGCAAGTCCAAAACCGCTGGAGCTAAGTATCTTCAGAACACTGACAAACACATTTGTATAAAATAAAATATCCAGTCTTGCAATAGGGAAAAGCTTGCAGCAGCTAAAGCAAGATGCTTTATTGTTTTGTGCCTAAAGGGGAATTTGACCACAACAAAACTGTAACTGAAACATATGGGGATGTGGAGTTAGAAAGCAGGGGTTTACCAGTTGTCTAGATCCTGCTCCTCTTCTCTGCTTGAGACAGCTACATAGACTGCCAACATGCACAACATGCCAATATGCATCTGACTGAACTGCTGCCAGTTGTATTGCATTGTGTGTAGTGGAGGTGCCAGGCTTTGACAAGAATGAACATGCATGTGGTTCTGATTCTTCTTTTATGGCTTTTCATCTAGGATTTGACAAGAATCGTGCTTATAAAATGCAACCAAAACAAATGTTCTCCTACCTAACCACTCACTGGCCCCAGGATGCAAACCACAGTCTTCATCCATCACAGTCCATACTTTGTATACCCATTACCACCCCCCCACATCCTGTTTTTCATCTCTTTTGAAAAAAGACTGCCACTGAATTGTAATCAAAGTCATTTTTGTACCAGTTCATAATGTGTTTAGCAAAATTTTTAGATACGTTGTTTTATTTACTGAGTAGCTGATCACTGGGTTTTTCAGGGCTTGATTTTGACTTCAGGAAACAGTTACCCTGCTTGTGGACAGGATATGTGCTGCTGTCTGTGCATTGCTACTGGTTTTGGTGCGAAAGCAGCACAACATACATTTCTCCTGTAATGAATAGCATTCTTAATATTTCAGGCCCACAGTTTCCTACAAGAAAGCATCTGTCTCAGTGCGTGTGCTTACTTCATACACAGTCCCTGCTGGTTTTGACACTGCCTCAGTACTTCCTCTACCTTCAGACTCCAGCTCAATTGTTGTGTTTATATATTTTCTGAATACGTTTTAGTCCAAACAGTTTTACCAAAACCCCTCAACCAAACCAGACTCACAATTTCTCCATTAGCGCTCCTCCTCATGTTAACTCTAACTTTTCTTTACAAATTTAAATTTATCTGTTGCACTCAATCACCATAAATAAAATAGCCTCGCTTCTCATATATCCAGGCATTTAAACTATTTCCTAATGTATATCCATGTATTTTTGACTTCCCTTTACCCACTTTATGGCCAATTTATATCGTAATCACTATCTCTTAATAGCACATAAGAGAGACGACAAAGTTGTGTGAGAACATAGTTTAGTCTTTATCATGAAAAAAATGACCTTAGTGGTTAATTATGTGGTTTTAGTATTCATTTTGGAGATGATTACATAAATTATTTTACATCCTTTCTCTCTCTGCACACACACACACACACGCGCGCATACACACACACTGCCACAGAGACACAATTACGGCTCTCCCTCATAATATTCTCTGCCTAGTTTTCTCCTCATTATCTCTCACACTCCATAAATATCACCTGTCTGCAGCGCTGGGATTTCTTTCCATCCTGGGTGGATGTTTGAAACACTTGTTAGTTGGCTGCTTTCCACCTGTTATCACTTTCAGGAGGGAGAGATTGACAAGAGACAGTATATAAACCTATTCACTGTATGTCCATAGAATGTGTGAATATTGAATAGTCTATAATGCTGTGTGTTGAAGCCACATTATCCTGTTGTAGATTGAAATCTAAGATACAAGCTAGGGAATAATAATATGCTTATGTTCGATATAATCTTGTCCCTCGCCCTTGTTTCCTCCTCAGCCACATACAATCAGAGGATTCTGATTGGCTGATTAGCTGGTTGTGTGTTGCTGCGGTGAATTAAGTCAGATAAATGTCTGAATTTTACAGAGTAGACTAATACCAAGATGAAGATATACCCAAATCTGATTAATGAGGAAAAATATTTCTTTGCCACATTAAAATAGCTGCAATCTTCTCTTTTAATACAAAAAATCTGATAGAGCCACCACTAAGATATACTGTAAGGATTACATCTCACAAAGTATATTGTCCATTCTTGTCCAGTATTTATTTTTATATCGTTTAGATTTTGAGGACAGTTTTGTCCGTGCAGTGTATTTTGTTGACAGTTACATTCCAGTCGTCCTTAGATGGCAGATATGGCTGTAGCTTCTTCTGCTTGAAGGCTTTGTGGCTCACAGCCAAAAGGACTGGATAAAGATATTTGTCCTGAAGCAAAGATTTGTCCACCTATAGTACAAAATAATAATTTCTATTAACCTTTTTATAAAGGGCAGCACGGTGGCGCAGTGGGTAGCGCTCGTGCCTCACAGCAAGAAGGTCCCTGGTTCGAATCTCGGTTCGGGGGATCTTTCTGTGTGGAGTTTGCATGTTCTCTCCGTGTCTGCGTGGGTTCTCTCCGGGTACTCCGGCTTCCTCCCACCGCCCAAAAAAACATGCATTGTGGGGGTTAGGTTAATTGGCCACTCTAAATTGTCCTTAGGTGTGCATGTGAGTGTGAATGGTTGTTTGTTTGTATATGTATCCTGTGTTGGCCCTGCGATGGACTGGCGACCTGTCCAAGGTGTACCCTGCCTCTCGCCCGATGTCAGCTGGGATCGGCTCCAGCTCCCCCCGCGACCCTTAACAGGATAAAGCGGTAGAAAATGAATGAATGAATGAACCTTTTTATAAAAATATTTCCTATCTAATTAGGTAATCTCTTCCCAATGTGAATTAATCAGTGGTTATCTGCAAAATACATTAAAATGTTCTGCCAATACTTTACCTCCTACATTCATGCTGTCCCCTAAGACCCCGATCTATAGACTTCAGTTTTGTAGTCACTATGTATCTCTGTGTGCTCGTCCAGCTAAATTGTCGCCCTCCAGCTTAATATCCTCCCAATCTTCCTCCTATCACTGGACCCAATTCCCAGCATATCAGACAACTGCATGCATATCAGACAATTGCATGCTATAAAATATGAATACGTTCTAATATTTGTTTATATTTGGAGGATTGGAATATGACCATTTAAACATTTTATGTTTGTGTGTGTGTGTGTGTGTGTGTGTGTGTGTGTGCGTGCTGCATGCGTGCGTGTGTGTGCGTGTGCGTCTGCATCTGCTTTCATCCTTCCCTGTGTGTAAAATGCGGGGGCATGTGTGCTTGTCGACTGGGGATTTTGTAGAATTATGTGATTGTTCTTTGGTTTGCAGCTGCGACCATTTGAATGTGTTAATTGTGCATGTGTAGACCACTGGTACGAAGAAGCCCTGCATGTGTAGTGAAAAGCAGGAGAAGAGGAGTGAAGGGAAACAGGTATTGAAAAAGATAGTGACAATACAGTGTGTGTGTGTGTATGAGAGAGAAGATACAGAGTCTTGAAAATGACAATGAAAATGGCCGCAAGAAAGAGTGTGGGCTTGAAACTGATTGAAAGGAAAGATATTTTTTGACCGATTAAAAACGGGATAAAAAAACAGATGAATCTAAGATAAACACGGCATGATGAGAAACTAGACCAAGTAGTCGGATGAAAGAAGGAGCTGGAAGAATTAGGAGAGGGGTTGCTGTGCCCAAAAAAGATGAATGTCTGCTTGTTCCTGCTTTGTACTTTACTTCTCTCTCCACTTCCCCCATTTTCAGCCCCTCATACATCCTCTCTCTCTCTCTCTCTCTCTCTCTCTCTCTCTATCTCTCTCTCTTTCTCTCTCACCACCTCTCCCCTGTTCTCTCCTCTCTGCTGCCTGGCTGTGTTTTATTTCTCAGTGGCACGCTTACCTTTACCATTGCTGCATTCTGTGAACTACTAATGTCGCATTAACTCTTTTATCCATTTGTTTCTCCTCTTCTTCCACTTCCCCTCTGCGGCCTGTCCCACTCCTCTCTGTAAGGCCCTGCCCTCCTGGCTTGTCCACTATACTCAATCAGCCGACCCATTCATCTCACACTCGTCTCTCACACTGTGTTGTTATACACTGTGGTGACAGCAGGCGGCAGTCAAGTCCGTTCATTTGCTTGGGTGTCTATCCTGTGATATGCTTGGCTCTTACGTACACTCACACACACACACACATGTGATATATGCAGATGAATATGTGTGAAAGGACGGTTCTGTGTGTTGGGTTTTGCTCCCTCTTTGTGTCAGTGTGTTTATGTTTGTTTTTGTGTTCTGGGATGTAAAACCAGACACCTATATTTATATCATGTGCTGAAAATCAAGAGAGATGAGATTTTAGCTGCTGTGAAACAGTCACTGCATGGCTCTGATCACGTGACCGGGTGATTACGTGAGCTCATCAGGAACCCAAATTCATACAAAACGGAAGAAAGGTGGAGCAGCCTCGTCTCATGATCATTTGGGTTTTGACTATATTATGGAGAAGATTGTTTCTCATGTTTGGTATTTTTTTAAGTGGATAGGCTTTTGTGTTTCTCGTCCCTTTTAATTACGGTATACAGTATAATAAAAATCTGAAATTAATTTCATAAGATGCACAAAAACAATTTTATGAATGAAACACAAAATGGGAATTAGTAACTTGAAGGAATCCTGGGAATGAGGAAGAAAAACATTTGTATTCTACTTTGTCTATTTATAGTATGGAAAAGAGCCATCCCAGCACTGCTCAGCTTTCTTCCCGCTCACTACTTATTCAAAATGTATTTTTTATATATATATATATATATATATATATAATTTCCAAGCAAAATCAAGCAGCATGACTCCAGTTCATCCTGAGCAGCGTGACATTTGTTTTCCCCCCCAGCAGGACGCTGTCATACACCAGCCTCAGTCCACACATTCTCATCCTCTGTAAACACGTTTGACTTTATCAGTTGACTTTTGTGCCATCTGGCCATTTCACACAGGCCAAGGGTAGACGTGCACCACTTATGTGCAAGCTCACAGTTTCATTCCCAACAGACATTAAAAGCGTCCTGATATATTTTCACTACCCCAACCCCATAGCGCATTATATTTCACATTTTATTTCGCTAATTTTCAACTGAAATGCTTTTAAGCCAAAGAATTTGCCTTTTTCTTGTCACGCAAGTGCCAAATTAGTCTCTTTGATTTTCTTGCTTTTCTTCCTTTGAAGTGCAGAGGTATGTGCATTAAATCTTAATTATACGGCCTGATAACTCTTGTTAGTCTACCGGGTCAGCCAGAAAGAATTCCTCATCTACAATCTGCCTTATTTATTAAAGTGGCTATTCATTAACTGTGGCTAAATCCATGCTGACAGATTGTAGTGGATTACTCTGACTGGGATTCATAATCCCCTATTTGTCATTCCTGTCATTGAAGTAAGCCAGAGAAAAGCAGTAAGTTTGCAATAACAAATATTTGTGACTGAAAATAAAAACTGCCAGCATTCTCACCTGTGACGTAACATTTGTTGTTATACATATTGACTTTAAACCTGTCAGTCGTTTCATACTAAATTTGCATGTGGTACTTTTTATGTATATTAATATTTCAAGGTGACTTGAGCAGGATGTTTGTCTGTAGTCATTAGAAAACATTAACATGAAGTTGCATTGACCTTTATGAATATTTAGACAAACTGGCAGTGCACAGGAAGCTGGTTATATGTTCATAGAAGAGAAGAGGCTGTGGTTTCACGATGACCTCTATGCCTTTATTCAATCGGGAGGTCGTATTACCTGTTCGTACCTGTTTTTATTAATGAGAGGTACTTTATTCCCTATAACTTTTGTATTTTATTCACACTAAGAATATGGTACAATAATGGACAGAGCCTGTCGTCAATTAGAATTGTGTCTTCTCATGTTTTATTCTGAAGACATGGCTCCTCGTATCATTTTGAGTGACAGTGCAGTCGATCTGCGCAGCCAGTTTTAATTCACTTGCAGGGTAGATGCAAGATGATGTGGGGAGATGTACAATCTCCCCACGTACAATCTTGCTGAAACTTTGATGGGTGTTCATGCATCTCCATCGCTCTCTACTTCTCACCTTTCCAAATCTCCCTTCTGAATCCCCCCTCGCTCGATCCCTCCCTCAGGCCTTCTGTAGCTTGCCATGAGGAGAGGAGGATATGATGGAGCGACACAGTGTGCCGGTGTCAGAGTTCCTCCTCAGACATGGGAAAGCATCCACATGCCCACACACATACTCAAACATACTCTGCTCACAAACACACACTGAGACGCCCACTCAGTCAAACACAGCTCATGTAGATGGAAACAAACATGGATGGACAAGCAGCTTGATAGTCTTGAACTATATATAAACCACATGATGGCTGTGTTTGTATGATTTTCCAACATATGGATAAAGTTTGTTTGAATGTATTTTTGTGTTTGCGTTCTGGTTTTGCTTTTCGGGCCACAGGGAATGTGACTACAACACACAGACAGACTGAAGTATACAATGTTTGTACGTTGCCATGGAATAGTGCACAATATAATTATTTGATTTAAGGGTGGTAAAGTGGAATCAGCCATGAAATTACAAAAACTGTGAATTAAACCTGCAGAGCGTTCGATCTGACCGCAGAACAAAGCAGGTAATATAGGGAGTTTTATTTAGGTAGCTCCCTTGTTTATTCTCACACTTCAATTTGTATTTATAATAAGCTGAAGTGTGTTATGCACAACATGTATCCATGTACATATGTGGATATATGAATTTAGGAGGAACGGTGGTATGGTTGTTGTCTCGCAGCAAGGTTTTGGGTTTGAATCCAGGATTAGCCGGGGGTCTCTGTGTGTGGAGTTTGCATGTCTTCCCTGTGTCTACATTTTAAATACGTACTGAATTCACACATTTGGAATCAATCAATCTTTGATCTCATTTGTTTTTTTGTTGTGCAAATGAACAAAATGTAAGAAAGTGATCAGCTGCATAGAGTCTCTTGCTTTGGTGTTGTGTTTTCCTGTAGTGAAATGCTGAGTTGCTGTGTTATTGTACTTGTTTTGTGGAATGCCCTTTTTCACCTTATATGTGTCTCATCCTTCCCCCTCTCTCTCTCTCCCATCCCCCGTTCAACTCCTCTTCTTCTCCTCAACACAGCGATACATCCTTTCATCATTTTTTCTTTACCCTCCCACTCTGCACACTGACAATGCTGAAGTGATCTTTCTCTCGATCATGCTGCATCTCTGTCATTGCTTCCTCTTTCCCCCTCTCTGTCTCGCTTTGTCCCCATTTGTCTCTCTCCGTGTCGATCGCTGCCTCCCTCCCGCTGCCTTCCCACCCTCCCTCTCCCTCTCATCCTCTTCCCTCACTATCTCTCCACGCACACTTGATTCATTTTACACATTACGGAAGCATCCATCATGTAGTGAAGGAAAAATATCTCCCTTTTTCATCCGTCACAACATTTTCCACTTCTTTCTTTACGGCTGTCTTTTTCTCCAACTCCTACACTTTCCTGTGGATCCCATCCTAAAGCTGGAACCAATATGTTTTATTTCCAGCTGGTCATCATGGCAGGGACCGTCCTTTTGGCGTACTACTTTGAGTACACGGACACATTTCCCGTGCACATCCAGGGGTTCTTCTGTTTCGACAAAGCCTACTCCAAGCCATACCCTGGACCGGAGGACAACAGCAAGGCACCACCCGTCCTCGTCTACTCCCTTGTCACCGCCATCCCCACTGTGACGGTGAGTCTGAGTTAAACTTGTTTTAAGAAAAAAAAAAACGTATTTCCACAAGTATACACACAAACACACAGACATGACAGCCATCGACGTGCACATTAACACGCAGACACACACAGAAATGTCCCCCTCATCAACACGTGGCGTTTGTGGCTTGAAAGACAGGAGAGGTGTGTAGGTGTGCGTCCTCGTGGTCTCGCTGCTCTGTTTTCGTGCGTGCGTTCCCTGTCATAACCATGGCAACGAGCACTATATTTGTCCTCCACAGAGCAGTCCGAGGTAGCTAGTGTGTTAAGAGTCTGTCCTTATTTCAGGATCGCACAACAGTAAAACATGCAACAGCATCAGCTGCGAGCAGCTTTCCTTCTTTGTGCACAAGACGAGACACGGCTTCATTATTTTCAAATGCCCGTCCTCATCCAAGTTCCACAAAGATGCAAATTGATGCCTCTTTAATATTTAAACGTCTATAGGGAATTATTATAAGTAGGTCATGAATTCTTAGCAGAATGCATATAAATGCATTGAATCTTTAATACGCCAATCACTGGAGTGACTCATGCATTCCCCTCCAGCTCTAAATCAGTAACTGTTGTGAAAGTGGAGAAAGCTCTAGAATATGCTGAATTCCACTGCGGCCGCCATACTTTCTTGTTAGTACAGTGAGATATCATTAATAATTAAAGGTAGCTTTGCGTCCTCATCAAAGCTCTGTCTCTGTGACTGCCTATCTTGGCCCGCAGGGCTTGTCTCTTTGATGTCCTATAGTTAAGTGGCATTACAACATGGATGCCTCTGAGTCACATATTGGGGCAGTGCAGGCAGACACAAATGTGCTCTTACTCTAGTACACGCACAGGCGCACACCCACACAGACACACACATACGGAACGTATGCAAAATGATTCTTAGGGTCTCTGGACATTTACAGAGAGTAACACTGTGCATGCATTTATTTGTGTATATGTTTTTGCTTGATTGGACTAACATACAATAAAAAGGAATACAAATGGGCTGTGGGCACCAGGACATGTGAGCTGTGCAGAGTGGGTGCGAAGTGGCATGATTTTGCCTGGAGAGCAAAGCGGCTTTTTTGAAAGTCAGAGCATCTGTGTTCTCTCTGGCTCCATCCCACGAGCATCTATTCATATGAAAACACAGATACAATATTCATCTCACATATCTCTCACATTTGCCGCAGACCTTTTGTCCCAAAGTGGATTTGATCATCTACCGACAGTGCAGCTGTTAGAACATATATCGACTTTGTGTGTGAGTGGATTGTGTCTGTGTGTCTTACAACAAACAAAAACTCCACAGGTTTCTCTTAAAGCCTCTGTCTTTTAGGTTCCTGTCTCCGTTCCTGTATAACGATTGGTAGACATACAGATCTATTATGGCAGTGTAGATTTGTATTTCCATATACTGGCAGACAGGATGTGACAGAAATTTGCTGCAACAAAGGCTGAGGTGTCTAGACTTTAAGTCCCCAGATACCACCACATTGTTAGGGACCAATTGCACTTGCACCCTCTGAGCAGACTCCAGGCAGAATGTAAAGAAGTTATCTACATGCCTGTGGTGTCCATGCCTGTCTGAAAATTTAAAGGGGCAGTGCCTAGTTTCAGTAGTCCAACTTCAACAAAACTGTAGTCTAGCAATTAGCAACATTTCACAGTATTTTTATTAACCGATGAAGTTAGTGGAATACAGTCATATTGTCATCAGGAGTTTTTGTGTTCTTAAACTTTATAGTGATCAGAATCTACTTTGTCTCTTTAGTCAAACTGAAGCCGTAGGATTTTAACATCACATACCACGAATGAGTGGTACGAGTAGAACGAGTACTCTCTCTCTCTCTCTCTCTCTCTCTCTCTCTCTCTCTCTCTCTCTCTCTGTGTGTGTCTGTGTGCGCGTGTGTGTGCGCGCGCATGCGTGTGTGTGTGTGCGCGTGTGTGTGGGGGCTTGTGTATGGGCATGTGCATGCATATGTGAAGTGGCAACCAGAGCTGAAATGAGAGGGTGAATGAAATGGAAGCACTTCAGCTTTCAGTGCATCAGTGAAGGTAAGTGTGTGTGTGGGTGGATGACGGCACAGCTCTTCCTCCAACACTTCTCAAAACAGGTTCCGGGTCTGAAAGTGGGAGTCAAAGTCTGTGTGTGTGTGATTTGTGTGCATGTGTATCCCTGTGCTGAGCACTATGTCACAGTGGCTACAGGCACTCTCATTCACTCTCCACAACTGTATACACACACACACGGACACACCTACACCCCCACACATATGTATATAATATAATATCAGAGCCAGACACAATACGTGTGTCATTTCTGCACTTATGCCAATGTGTGAGTGTGTGTGTATATGTGTGTGAGAGAGAAAGAGAGATTGTGATGTGAATATGTGTATTATGTAACTGTGTAATGTAGAAAACCCCTCCATCAGTGAATGCAGGTAAACTGTGACCAAGTGTTAATTGTAGGTGTGTGTCTCACACCGAGCACAAGCGAGAGGATAAGACACAGTGAATGAAAGATATTTTGAATATATTCTCCATTGCTTTTATGTGGGTCACGAGGATAATGGCAAATACTTTTGCCCTGGAGCATTTTTGTTCTAATGCCACTAAATATAAGCCTCTCAAACAGTGCAAGACGGCACGGCGAAGTCAGACTTCAAACAAAACGCAGCGAAAAGGGGGGAGGCGGGAAACACAGGAGGCTGTGGTAGCAGAGAGGAAACAAGAAATATCAAAACCCATCAAGAAGACTGAAAGATGAAACTATAGACAGAGGGGAGAGAGGAAACAAGAGAGCTGTCTGATGCCATTCAGCTGCTGCTCCCTCTCCCAAGTTTGCTTCCTGCTATCTGTTGAGCCTTTATGTATAATGCAGCTCCATATGACAGGAGGGCTGGGGACTGTGGTGAACCATGGAGACAGACCATATAATCCAGTCATGTCAGAGTTTATTATGTGAGAGTGCTTGATGCATTATATGCAGGATTGTGCCCGTGGTGTCGCCGTCATATCTTGAGAAACAGATGGTGGACGTGGTCAAAGCCACTTTGTCATTGGACAGTTGAATAGTTGATGTGGTCCGACGTTGTTGTGATGGGATGCAGGGGGACAGTCGTTGGGATTGAAGCGGACGACTGGCAGAATTAAAGCAGACTCATGTTCCGTGTAGCTGAAACACTCCCACACCTCCTTCTGCTTTGTGTGAAGTGTGACAATTTCATTAAATTATTATATTTTTTAATCCACATTTATCCAATATGGTTGTGTTGTCACTTTGGATTGTGCTTTAAATACACACCTAATCCCTCACCACGAGCCAAATATCCCCTGCTGTGGTGTTACAGTATGAGCAAACCACAAAATCCAATCGTCTTGATTAGATCTCAGAAATAAGATGGAAATAACAAATCTGCATGGAGCCAACATGCTGTCGTTAGTCCCTGGATGATGAAACCCGTTTCCTTCCCTGCTGTTTGGTTATACTGTATATCTGCGGTAGATGCATGATTCAAATGGTGCGTTGCTGTGAGACCCTGTTACAGTTCCCCTGAGTTAAGATGGCTCCCATCATGTTCTCTGACTGCTCTATTGTTATGCTAATATGCTCAGCAAATTACATTGTTCCAAATATCTGGGCCTTCTCTGCTCCCATTTAAACTTCTCTCTGTATTTTATATTTAAATTTCTATTGTTTTCCTAATCAGAGATTTATGCATGTTGTATGTTTGTCTGCATATCATCTTTACCGTTCATTTGTGCAATCATCCTTTATCCTGTGACATTTTAGAGCTGATTGCAGCTGTCATTCTTCCTGTATGTCATCTGATGCGAACAGGCTCACATGCGGAGCACAGACCCTCTCACACACATCAGCCCAATGCTCATATGCAGATTGGCCAAACATTTGGACACTGTTGAGCCCCAGGACAAGCCATCATGAATAATGGTGTCACATATGACAGATTAAATAGGCATGAAAACACCATCAAGCAGAAAAAAGAGATTTTGGCGTCACAACTTTTCATCATTCTCCTGTTGTTTAAAACAATGGACTGTGTGGAGACAAGTTTCCTTGACTTCCTCTGAAACTGGTGCTGTATACGTTCAGTCAGCGAAGATGCCATTATTGCCACTGCATTTCCACATGTTACATGGGCTTGTACTAAATCAATACTGCATGTATATTGGTGAGATCCAGGCAAAGGTCAGCAAATGTTAGCATGCTGTGTTCTACCCTTTATCTGTAAACAGGAGAATATTTCTGTGGTTTGTGACCTATTAGATAATAAGCAATGCATTTTTTGGAACTCCAGCATAAAGCTGTATTTTTTCCTCTGTCATCCATTAGACCTCCAAGACCAGATGTGATTCTCAAGTGAATTTTATACCACACATTCAGTTGTATAAAATTTGGACAATTTGGATTTTGAGTGCATGTGATAATTGTTATAGTTGTAGTTATTATTGTTATTGTTGTTGGTAATAGTAGTAGTAGTTGTAAAACAGTTTTCGTCAGTTCTTATATCTGTCTGTCTCTGTTTGTCTCTCCATGAATATGTCTTCCTCCATGTCTTTGTCCGACAGAGAGAGAAAAAGAGACAGAGCTGTGAAAACAGCGCAGGGATAACAAGGGATAATCACAGCTTTATCCTGTCACTGCCAATCACACTGGGATAAAGACAGCAGGTCATGTAGCCCCATGTTGATAAGCCTGACCAGATCTCTGTTCCCACTGCGACAGCCTGTAAGACATGCTCACTCCCATAGATGAGAACCCTAATCCAGCGATACACTCACACACCAACTCTGGTGGATCAGCTGCAAGGTCGCTCCCAACACTGATCCATCGATCCCCCTGTTTCCCCTTAAGAAGGTGTTGGTCAAAATACCCACCTAACAGAAGGACAAGAGTATAGTTGGGGAATAAGGTGGATAGGGACAGATAGAAAAAGACAAATGCAAAAAAAAGGAAAATAAGGATGATAAGCTTGAAATAAAAAAGGAACAGCATCAAACTGTGATTAAAACCTAAGTGGTGGTAAACAGGATTTCAAAGAAAAAAGAGAAAGCGGAACAGAGGCAAATACTGAAATGACTATATAGTAACAGCAACGTTTCTTGTCTCCTTTCTCATCCACAAAGACCTGAGGAAGCTGACAACCCATAAATGAATCACAGAGTACATTCAGGGTGAGACAGAGAAAAAGGAGATGGATGGAGAGAGTGTGGGTGATGTTAAAGCTGAAGCAGCTAAATTGTCATGGTTACCAATGCTGGTGTGTGAGAAGACTGCCTTTGTGTGTGTGTGTGTGTGTGTGTGTGTGTGTGTGTGTGTGTGTGTGTGTCTTTGCACAGCACTGGGTTTGCAGTGTCAACAGATGTCATGTGATATTTGCAGAAGCTTGACGTGTAATCCTCATGACGATCTTTATGTTTCTTTTCAAGATAAAGAGCTGCGTTCAGTCATTATCACATAATTTGTAAGCGGTTGATTATTCGGAAAATCCATGAAAAAAAAATGCATCGACAAAAAGAACTGGGAGTTCACCCTGAACCGGGTCAAATACATGTTGATCTGGATGTCAGCTGATTTCAGTTTTACACAATATCATCAACATGTTAAAGATGAAGGGGACAATACAAAGGCATTCTGTAAAAACTGCACAGACACATGAGTACATTAATAGAGTTCTACTCTATACTCCTTAGGCTTAAGATGCTTCTCATATGTATTGAGGTCAAACTGGCATTAATGTGCATAATTCGTTCTTGTTGCGACTGCTGTTATTAGTGTTATTTATAGTACCGTATTTTCCGGATTATAAATCGCTCCGGAGTACAAGTCGCACCAGCCATAAAATGCATAATAAAGAAGGAAAATACATATATAAGTCGCACTGGAGTATAAGTCGCATTTTTGGGGGAAGTTTATTTGATAAAATCCAACACCAAGAACAGACATGTCATCTTGAAAGGCAATTTAAAATAAAAATAGAATTAGAGCGCCTTCTTGCGGTTTAGTATGAAAATAACATGTGACAGGATATAATAATGTGTTAATAATTTCACACATAAGTTGCACTGGAGTATAAGTCGCACCCCCGGCCAAACTATGAAAAAAACTGCGACTTATAGTCCGGAAAATACGGTACATGATGTTGGTGTTTATATTATGTTGCTCCAATTGGATGTCTGTGTATCAGGGGAACTCTGATATGTTCCTGTGTACTGTATATGATGATGAAAGGGGCTTACAGTATGTATTTCTTCTTGAGGGAGCTGTAAAACTAAAAGTATTAGTTGACTGAACATCCAGGGAGTTATTGTTAAAAACCCACCAGCTCACGGTTTCTCTCAGTACAGTCAGAACTCGTGATTAGACGCCTGTTGACAGCTCTGTTGTCTCCTCATGCAAGATTAGGGTTTTCAGCTGAACGCTTTTCTCCGACATGCTCTTATGGGTTATGATCACCTATTAACCCTCTTCTTTCTTCATCCCCCTCTATTTTACTGTCATTGTCAGTTTTTGTCAAATAACTGCAGGCTTGCTCACACACACACATTTTGAGTCGTGCTCACAAAAACAAAACAACTGTCACTACGTCAAAGTAGAAAATCAAAGAAAGCCAATTACGACCCACTCAACCCCGAAACTTTCTCCCATCAGTCTCCCACAAACACATTCACACACTCCTCCCTATGCCCCACTACTTGCACATAAAGAAAACTCCTAGGGTATAAAGTTTGTGTCAGGCTTTTTCCCTGTTCTCTTCATTTCTTCATTTTTATCAGCATTTGTAAAAACACTTGTAAAAACCACACAGCCCATTTCTAGTATCTCATTCCGCAGTGTTTTCTTTCTCATCAGGCATTAATAAAGTTCTGTCTGCATCTTACTATCTCCTTTGACTGTAGCCGAGATCTGTCAACATCTGCTTAAATATTATTGGCTGCAAAGTCTGATATCTACCTTGTTCTAGAAGATTTCCAGAGGAATATGAACCTCGAACCTATCGTTGGTCACATCTGCTTCAGAAAAACACATTCCTCCTTAATAGTATTTTGCATGCTAATACTCTATAATTAAAATGAATCATCTTTAAACGGGATGCATTTTACAGGGGGTCCTCGAGTTACGAAGGAGATCCGTTCCTGAGAATGTGTTGTAACCGAATTTTGACGTAAGTCGGAACATACATTCATTGTGCATACATTGTGCATACATTGTGCCACCAGATGTCGCTATAACACCACCCTACAATAAGAGTTTACTGTGGTGAATTGCCTTTTGTCTCTCTTGACCCTCTTGACACACCGTAGGGATCCATTTCACATAAGTAAACACAAGGCGAGTAGCCTAGCTGTGCTGCGGAGGTGCTGGAGAGCCGGCAGGCGCGCTGAGAGACAGAGAGAGCGCTCACCAACTAGTTCCCGTGCCAAGTCTGTATGTATTTACGGGGCAAACCGCTTAAGCCGAAACAAGGAAGTTCACGGGAGATGTGTCGTAACCATGAAAACGACGTAACTCGCGACCGTCGTAACTCGAGGACTTCCTGTATTTCCCCAACCAGGCAGCCACATCTGATCACAATTAATTCTAAGATATTACTTAGTGAAGCATCCTCATTTTAACCCCCATCTGTCAACATCATCTTTTCAACGTTTTAGTTCACAGTCTGGTGACATTGTTTTTTTTTAATCAGGGAGTTCAAACAGAGCAGTGATCATGAGCCAGAGTCTGAGTCTAAAACACTAAGTCTGTAACCAGAGATTTTGGGTTTGCTGCACGCTTCATTTGCAGGTGGCATTTTCATATCAAATTAATTATAAAGCTGCAAGCTTTGCACTGGTATTTGAAACAGATAGTAAACAAGTGTAGTGTTTGTGTTATTTGCATTAATATTGTATACAGTACAGAGATTTTTATAAATACAAGCTGCAGGGGGCAAACAAGGTTACCTTAAAACTGTGCTATCAATACATGATATATTTCTTTTTGTGACAGACCTTTTATTGTGAAGCAAAGTAGCAGGAAGTAACCTTTTAGGGAGATCAGCATGAAGGAGGATTAGAACTGAGAGCAGATACTGTTGAGTGGATGACTGTGGGAGAAATGTAGGCTATAACAACTCGGCAGGAGCCCATCACCATTGCTTGTCGATTTGAACACATTAGCTTGGGAGTCGATGATAAAAGTAATTGAGCGAAAGATGAAGGGGTAGACATTGCGGCCGCTTCCCTCATGGGAATGTAGACTTCATTCTTCACCACAGTGTGAAGCAGGGAGATAACGTGGCAAAGAAAAACACGGTTCATTCATTCCATTCAGTGTCCAATATTATTATCTGGAGCTGCAGTGATGATGAGTTTTTCTTTCAAATGTGAACTCTCACAGACATGCTTATATAAGTCATCTTCAGCACCAGGCGCTTCTATATTATTAATCATTACCTAACAAAGAGTTTGTTTCAATCTGAACTTGATTATTATTATACTAAATGCACAATATGAAGATAGGGAACTGTAAGTAACATTATGTTTCTATCACTGTATAATGGCTGATGAAACGATTACCATTAGCAGTAAAAATTCAAATAGTAGGCTTTATATAAGAAAACTGAGAAGAGCATGTTTGTTTTTGTGCAGGCTATTTTGCTGCAAAGTTGAGTTGACTCTTTGTGTTGTTGTGTCATTTTGCATTTGCTTGCTGTAGACAATCAACTGCTCCAATATTATATACTGGCAGAGGTTGGGAACCTCTCAGGGGCCATATCAAATTTTATAAAATCATTTGCGGCCCATGCTAAATTATTGAAAACATTTATTATGCAAACCACACTAATGCTATAGCTGGAACTGCTTTGGCGAACAGTCTCATTTGAGATGGTAGTGATGATGATGATGATGATGATGATGATGATGATGATGATGATGATGATGATGATGATGATGGTGGTGGTGATGATGGTGCTCAGTTTTGGAAAAAGTGCTTGAAGCGGTAGGTTGCCCCAAACGGAATTTGAAACTTAAGTGCATGTCCCCTCTGAGCAGATGCACTGTATGACTCAACTGGTTCCACAATCGATGGTGCAAATGTGTTCAGTTTCCTTTATGTCTTAAAACCTCCCAGCAGTTGCCTGAGGGAATCCTGCAAAGTCAGCATCATGTAGGCTTTTTTCATTATCCTGTACCTTATCCACTCTGTGAGGATATGTTAGGTTACAGACACACTACTATCTTTTAGTTTTAAATAGTTTGTATTACTGAGTTGCTTTTTTGTTTTTATGAATTGTCTTATGGTTGCAGACCAAACTGACTCACAGGCTACATACCGCCTGGAGGTCTGAGGTTCCCTGCCCCTGCATAATGCAATAAGAGGTGTAAGAGGTTAAAACTGTTTACTGTTGTATACTAACAATCCAGTATGATCAACACCGTTGCTGGCATCTACCATAATATTATCCTCAAAATGTGATACCCATTCATTTTCTGATTCTTAAGGCTTTTAGTTGTACTGGTGGGAGTATAGAGTTATTTTAATCATGGACAGTGGGTGATGTGATTCTGAAGCAGCCTAGAGGTAGAAATGTACTATTTATATATAATCTAATCTCTTGCCCACCAGCTCTGCCAAAGTGCTTGCAGCAAGGCACCAAACCTCCACCTGCTCTAGGGATAGCGATTAATGGCTGACTCGCTTCACGAACTTGCCTGAAGAAATTAAAAATATCAAAGTCGGATTTTGTGTTTGCCTGGTGAAGATGAAAATGAATATTAACATGAAATATTGTAAAGAACCTGGAGTATGGTAATGGTCGTACACAGGTAAGAATGTCCTAAGGAACATACATAACCTGAGTGCTGCACAGCTCCTCAGGGCTACAGTACAAATACACAATGTATACAATCAGTACTGGTGTAAACCTCAGCCATCACCTGTCACGCTCATCACATTGAGCTTTTGTTTATAATAATAAAACTATAATTGAGGTTTTATTAAGGTCTTATCAGAGTGAGGTTAGGTAGTATATGTCATGCAGGTTGTGATTTGATTTTTGTGATCTGGAAACCCAGTTTATCACTTGTGAAGTTGTTAACCTGCATGATGTTATTAATCAAAGAGAGTGAAGTCACAATTTGATGGTGCTTCAGTAAGAGTCTTACAGGAAGAAGAAAGTAAGTCATGAGGCGTTGACTTCATAAGGACGTTGATATGTTGGGGAAGTGAAGTCTTCAAATGAGATGAAAAGGAAATGGAAAAATGTAGCCAAAGCA
This sequence comes from Trinectes maculatus, assembly GCA_016785345.1. NCBI lineage: Eukaryota > Metazoa > Chordata > Actinopteri > Pleuronectiformes > Achiridae > Trinectes > Trinectes maculatus. The sequence continues at coordinate 257,066 of JAFBJQ010001300.1, forward strand.
AAGCTGAGGGAGAAACATCAGTGACTTTGCTGTGCACTGTGTGTAGCTTTGTAGTTTTAACTCTGTGTTTAACATCTCTCTCTCCCTCCCTCTCTCTCTCTCTCTCTCTCTCTCTCTCTCTCTCTCTCTCTCTCTCTCTCTCTCTGTGTCTCTGTCTCTGACTCTCTCTCTGCCTTTGTTCCAGATCCTGATCGGGGAAGTAACCAGTTTCTTCGTGAAGACAGAGGGCGCTCAGGAGAAGACCATAGTGACTGCTGACTGCTGCTATTTCAACCCCCTACTCCGGAGGATCGTACGTTTTCTGGGTTAGTCATAGTCCTACAGATCAAAGGCTCCTCAGCTCTGGCTCATTACGGCACCAGCACTTCTCTGTCAGAAAGAGCTGTTGTCTCCAGTTTGAAAACATTGAACTGATCTGCTCTAGTTTCTCTATACGTCCCACTTTGTCCTCTTCTTCCATTCCCACTAGCCTACATTGATTCAAGTCACGTTCTTTTAAAGCGATGGACCACAGTTAAGTAACACAAAAGCAAAGGTTATATCTGTCTGGCCCTTCACTCCCACACAGATACAGTCATGTTCCCATTTCATTCTCACCCCTCTGCTTGTTTCTCGCCACTCGCAGTGATTTACATTGACCCCTCTCTTTTGTTTCTATTTCCCCCTACAGGCGTCTACTCCTTTGGCCTCTTCACCACCACCATATTCGCCAATGCTGGTCAAGTTGTGACAGGAAACCAGACACCTCATTTCCTGTCTGCCTGCAAGCCAAACTACACAGCGCTGGGGTGCCAGTCTCCACTGCAGTATATTTCAGAGCAGCGAGCCTGCACAGGAAACCCGTACCTGGTGGCGTCCGCGCGTAAATCCTTCCCCTCCAAAGACGCAGCTCTAAGCTTTTATTCAGCCATCTACACAGTGGTAGGACACTGTATGGGGACAGAGGGAGAAGGGAGGCAAAGCAGAACAGAAGTAGCTGTGGGATAAGATGACAGTGTTTATGTTTGTAGTCACTGTTTTTCTTGTCGAGCCAGAAATGTAAAGTGTATTAGAACTGTCTGATGATGTTTTTGCTGGTGTTATAAAGGGTTTTATACGTTAATTATTCTACTGGACAAGGGGGTAATAGTTAATAGTAGAATCATTTACTAATGATCAGTTATTAGCCATTAACAAGTGAAATGTGGGTGATGAGCTCTTTGTGTGATTCCTGATTGATGTGTAGCATCTTTCTACTTTCTAGTGACGACTAGTAACAATTAAACAGTTTCAAATAATATTAGAATATACAATCTTATAATGATGTTACCAGCCAGTAATCTGTTTTTTGTCAGGTGTGTGTGTACATGCTCCTCAGATTGATAAAATTAGAGTCATTTCTTTACATCATTCTTTCTCCAAACATTTACCATTGTCCCCTGATAAAACCATTTGTAAAGCCTTGTCATTACCAGTCATATCAGCATGGCTCCGTAATTCTCAGTAGCAGTAAACCAGTCATAGTCGTGTTTTATGTGTTTAATGTGCTCTGTGCCTAATCAGACCATTCAGCTGCTGTAGAATCACAGCCAGCTGCGGCCTCTTGTGGCTAATTAAAGACACACAGCCTGTAAGGCTCTTTACGCTGTAGCACAGCTGGGATGATCTGGAGACCTGTGGGTTTAACCCCCCTAAACAAAGCTCATCAGGAACATAAATATAAATATAAATATAAATATAAATATAAATATAAATACTTCAAATATGTTTCTGTCTTCCAGATGTACGTGACCCTAGTGTTCCGGACCAAAGGAACCCGTCTGACCAAGCCCACGCTGTGCTTGGTGCTGCTGTCTCTGGCTGTGCTGGTGGGGGTGCTGAGGGTGACCGAACACAGAAACCACTGGAATGACGTCCTTGCCGGGTTTGTCACCGGAGGGGCCATCGCTGCCTTTCTGGTGAGGCTCAGGGAAAGGAGGATGGAAGGAAGGATGGATATAATGTCAGATATCCAAACCCTATGGAGGAGGAAGGGATAGATTAAACTTATTCACACAACTCATTTAGTCTTGGACCTTTTTAGCCAAAAAACAAACAAACATCATGAACACTACAGCTTTAATATCACAGCCTCCTCCCATATGTCTCTCTTTTGTCTGTGTGTTTTTTGTCCCTGTCTCTGTGGATCTCTCTTCCTCCCCTTTATTCTACCTCTGTTCTTTGTTCTCCATCAGGTGTCATGTGTGATCAACAATTTCCAGCAGAAAGCAGTGCCGGCTCCTCCTCCTCCTCCTCCTCCACAGCAGCCAGAGCCCTCTGTCGGGCTCCCGCTTCTCAGCCTGCCCCGTGTGGAGAGTCCACTTGAAAAGTTAAGTGACCTCCAGGTAAGGGGTGGGGGGGTCTCAGCATTGGTAATCAAGTAATCAATCCGATCAATAGAATGGAATTAATGTGCATGTATCAGTTTGCCAAATGTAACTCTAGACTTCCAGATTGTTTCATTGTTTTTTTTTTACATTAACTCTATATTTATGTCACCTGAGATTTTTTTTTACTCCTGTTAGGCTCCAGGGCTACCGTATTCTGAGATCACATGACCATCAGCCAACCTCGTCCCCTGCCCCTCCCGACGTTCTCCTCCCCTCACGGCGTTGCCTCACCAGCGCAGTCTAGACCTGCCCTCTGAAGGCCCTCCACCCTGCCCCGCCCACCCCAAAGGACGACATCCTCTCCGCCGAGTCAAATCAACCCAGGTGTGATGGACCACCAATTACAGGAAACAGGAGAGCGACATGTGAGAATGGCAAGCCTCGCTGAAACCTGTCCTCAGAAGGACCAACGATGATGGGGATGTGTCCTTCTGTCCTGTTTGTCCACTCAAATGGCTTCACTTTTCTTTTGGGGTGTAGAAGACCTATTAAAAGACTTGCCAAAGCCAGAGGTGTTGAAGCAATACTGTGTCCTGCTCCCTTTGTCCCTCGTGTCCATAAAGACTCGACAGTGGCTTTAAAGACTTGTTGGCTCCTTGTGACTTGAAACATCAAACATGTTTGATTATAACAAAACAAAAACTCAGCAAACATGAGAGTTTGGGGATGGGGCGAAAACCCCAATCACAAACTGATGGTCCGCAAAAAAAAATCAACAACAACATTTTCTAACACTCAGGACAATAAAATGAGAAAAAGAATAACTGTGTCTCATCCAAACGCAGGCACGGTGGAATTATTATTATGGTAGAGGATTTCTTTCTGTCATAAGAAAAACAAAAAGAGAGATGGTGTCAAAGAGAAAAGCACTTTTGTAAATTATGGCACAGACGAACCGATTCAGTGTTCAGTAAACTGTGTTGTTCTTTGTTTTGGGAGGATACTGGTTAGATCCCTCGCTGTATATCGTGTGACGTGATAGAAGAGAGAGTTACACACAGCCGTGTTTGTGAAATCACATTTGTTTTGGAGCATCAGCCAATTCATGAAGAAATGAACTGGATTTCCACCATTTTGTTAAAGTAACTTACTATTCAGGTGTGTGTGTGGGTGGGTGTGTGTGTGTGTGTGTGTGTGTGTTATAAATACCTGCAGTTTTTATGTCCATGCTGAGTAATATGTGGAATTTGTTTTATTTGAATTATTCTCGTGTGGAGTTTTCAATCAAGCCTCCTCTTTTTCTTTTCTTTTAAATGTCCTTTATCTAACACGCAGGACACCGATATAATGTGACTTCAATCTGCTATCATTTCCTCACGCTGACTTTATATATCCAATGGTACAGACCAGTGTGTGTCACAGAAGTAAGATCTCTGAGTTTTGTATAGTTTTGTACAGTGCATAGGTTTCTTTACTCTTAAGTATATACCACATGTATCTTTGTGTTTCGATTGTGTGAGCAGTGTGAAGGTGTGTGAGGATGTCCTGTAGGAGGCTGTGCAGTAGCCTGATCTGAAGCAGGAATGTAGCGCAGTGGAGAAGAAGAAGAAGTGTGTGAAGTCTCATGAGCTACAGCTGGTGCGTGTGGTGGCTCACAGCCTGCGTTGGCTCTGCTCAGTTCAGAGGGTGAAGCAACCAGGAGCTGGTGCAGTGGGTTATATCAAGAAGACGTTGCTATGGTTTTATTATGCGTGCGTACGTGAGTGTGTGCTTATTGGGATTGGTGTGTACTTTTATGACAAGCACATTGTGTGGCAGCGTAACTGTTATTTTGGCAACTGTTAATTTTGTCAGTCTGTTTTCATAAGTGAAACTGTCACAGGTAGCTGCTATAATCACACACTTGTGTACGGTGTGTAACTGCAGACCTTCAGAGGACCCGGTCCCAACAATGCCTGCTACAGCAGAAGGTGCTCATTATAGCTTTTACCCTACCTGGAGTCAAACTTTTCAGTCCTTTTGTAAACAACTACAGCGATAGAAAACACCCCCACTGTCCAGATGATGTTATTTTCATGTTAAAATGTCATTGTTTTGTATTTATTTACCAAAAATAAATAACAATTAACACACATGTGCTGCCTTCATTACACCTTCCTCTTTTTTTTCTTAGTTTGACGTCCACTCACAGTTAACACTTACACAGGAACTGGTCTGTTGTTGGCTGGCTGTGTCAAGGTAAGAAAAAGTACGTTTGTAAACATCTGTCTCTACTTTTTCCTTCTGATATGAAGATTTCACTGGTGGTTGTTTACACAGTGGTGTATATGCAGGAAGTGATTGCCCCACTGATTAAATGTCACAAGGAGAAAACAGGTTCCGCCATTTCTATAATTTGGTGCAGCTGTGAATAGCTCCACGTTTTCCCCAGTGGAAGGACACAGTCTCTTTAGACGCTCACAACAAAATCAAGCAGACATTTTGAGTGAAGTTAATTTTCTCACTTTTTAAATGCAAACCCAAAAGAATAGCTTATCTTGCAAGAAACCAGGACCCAGTAAGGGTGATGTACTGCCTCTCACTGGCCAGCTGGGCAATAGCAATAAATAAATGTAGACATGTACATATGTAAGATGGATAATTTGCTCTTATTCATTGAAAGATTTGCAGTGAAGTCAGTGACATAAAGACGTGAAATGTAGTTTGCAATGTGACAATAGTGAATTTATCCATAGAAATCTACAGAAACCAAATGGGTTAAACAAGCTGTGAGCTGTTGTGATCACAAGGTGGCAGTGTTTACCATGCTCTGTTCAGACAGTGGAAGCTGAGAGAAGCTTTCACATTTCAGTCTTTGTGAAATCAAATAGCACATTGGGAATGTTAAAATATGCTAAAACAGAAAAGAGCATTTTTACATTTTTTGTTTTTTTTTCACTTGAGACCTCCTCTGACCCACATTACGCATTAGTCATCAGGCTAATAAATGTAATGGCACAATTACTTCAAAATGCAGACACAGGCAAATTCTCCTTCTTTTTCTCCCAGTTGCCCCTGTGTGTCCCTCCCCATCCCCATCCCCTTTGTGTTCCTTTGAGTTTGTGTTTGTCAGTCTTGTTAAGAGCAACACACACACACACACACACACACACACACACACACACACAAGCACACAGAACTCTCTGCACTCTCAACAACATTATCTTTTCCGGAAATTGCTTCTCAAGCACAGCCGGAGCCCCATTAGAAAAGAAGAGCTTTACGCTGTAACCTTTTTAAAAAGCCATTAGTGATGCACCTGCTTCTCCCTCTCTTCCCCCTCCCCCCTCTCACTCTCTCCCTCACTCTCTCTCTCTCTGCCTAGTTGTGCCTCCTATTTGTCTCTGTTGTTAACACGGACACACATATACACATGTTGGTCCTCACAACCACAGCAACACACACACACACACACAGTTTCTCCATCCTGATTGCCAGCTTCCCCATTCCCTGTCTCCTACAACCTGACTACTGAGCATCATAAGCATCCTTCTACTCCAATTAAATGATGAATTACTGACATTTTAAAGTTCTGCCTCAGAGTGCAAAAAAACACACCCAGTTGAATCATTTGCATGTGTTATTCTGATGGTTTGTGGTTGTTAGATCAGTGTTTGGACCTGAGCAGGACTGATTCAAAACAACATGTCTTAGAATATGTCATGTCACTATGGTGAGCTCACGTTATGAGGAGAAACTCAGTCTGATGATTCACACAGTGTTCATCTAAGTGTGAGCAGACTGTACAAATGAGCTTTTATTTGGAAATTGTGCTCCTCCCTTGTCTACTGATGTAAAGCGATGTTTCTGAGAAAGCATACCTTTAACCTGAGAGAGAAGCGATTTAGTTTTCTTACGTCAGTAAGTGAATAATCCTCTAGTGAGTGAGGGTAACATGACATAATGCTCATGGCAAGCACTTATGCTCTACAAAGCAAACATATGTAAATGAGACAAAAAAGGGGGATTTATGTTTACAGCTAATAGGCAGTTCCACTGCATATGTGATATCACATGAGTCAGGTGGCTGCATCTTGGCATTTGTGTTGCATTGTGGGCTTTTGATTTTGATAAGAATGAAGCATGAGTAAAAGCTTCATTGAGCTCATTGATTTTGACTCTCTTCATAATGACCAACAGTTTTATTAGAGTGCAATGCAACATCACTGGAGCGTTCTCGTAAGCTTTATATTGTCAAAGAAAAAGTATTTGTCTTGCAAAATAAATTACCACTAACACTTTAGCAACATTTAATAGCTATGTTAGACAGAGATGTGCTTGTGCGACTGCATTCATGTGTGTGTGTGAGTCGGTGTGCACCTTGTGTGCTTGTGTGTACATATTACTTCCTGTGATAAGCTGAACTTTGCTCTGTTACTCAGTGGCTGTATGTTTTGGTGTAATGCTCCTGACCCACAGGTCACACAATGTCTGCTGGGACTGAAGAAGTGTGTGTGTGTGTGTGTGTGTGTGTGTGTGTGTGGGTGTGTGTGCGTGTGTGTGTGTGTGTGTGTGTGAGTATAAAGAATGAAATAAGAAAAAGATAGAAATAAAAAAAAGAAAGAAAGAAATAAGAAATAAGAAAAAGAAAGAAAGAAAGAAAGAAAGAAAGAAAGAAAGAAAGAAAGAAAGAAAGAAAGAAATAAGAAAAAGAAAGAAAGAAAGAAAGAAAGAAAGAAAGAAAGAAAGAAAGAAAGAAAGAAAGAAAGAAAGAAGTGAGCATATCCAAGTAAGTGAACTGAGAGAGATAAAAAGTACAAGGATGAGTGTAGTTTAGTGCATCCCAAAACAAACCAGCAGCCCCTGGGTAATAAAAATGTACTATCTGTCACAGTAAATTACAAATATTGGTCTTTGCCTTGCTGCAGTCTCCTGATTATGCTCAATGGTCTGCCTCTGACAATTATGAAGCCATTAACACTGTGTGTGTATGTGTGAGAGAGAATGCAATGGGCGAGAGAGAGGGAGAGAGAGAGAGAGAGAGAGAGAGGCTGCTCATTTATTTCATGAAATATGCTATCAGTTTTTCTTATTGCACCGGAGGCTCCAGTGTCTTAAAGCATCGGCCTTATGGGCTCTCAAACATCAAATGTACATGTAGGCTGCTGTTTTGTTTCTCATGTCTCAGAGCAAAGAAAGGAACAAAGAGACTGACGCTGGAAAAAAAGGAAAATAAGTTACTGGGTGGCAGTTTGGCTTTGTGTCGATTATTAATAAGGTTCTAGCAGTCGCGGTAATCTATGCACACAAGCGTACTCATTCACACACACACACACACGCACGTACACACACACACACACACACACACACGTTTTAGGTTAAGAGGGGCAGCTCCCTTACAGGCCACCAGATGAGGAGGGTATTACCAAAGGCCTTACCACCAATCCCATCCAGCATGTCCGCTAAGGACCATCAACCGGATACAGCAGTCCCAGGAGACTGGATTAGGAACACACACACACACACACACACACAGACACACAAACACACACCCTGCCGTTGAAAGCCTGCAGTGAGCACATTCGAAACACACAGAGTCACATTTCTGTCTGTTCTGTCTGTTCTGTCTGTTCTGATTTCAGCATGAATGACTGATCTAACATGATGCTCCTCTTGTTCTTATACACCACAGTCTCTCATACAAATTAAATAACCACACGTCCAATAATCTGTTTAATATTTCTGCTAATATATATATATATATATATATATATATATATATATATATATATATATATATATATAAAAGAAAAAAAAAA
>JAFBJQ010001300.1:265263-280822 GCA_016785345.1 Trinectes maculatus
TAAAATAAATAAAATAAAATCCCTCTAAATCCACATCATAGTTTATATAATTTTATATTTATCACATGACTGTTGCATTGTATTTTACAAGGTCTTAAAAGCGACGGCGTAACAAAACGCCACAGTGGAATTATAATTGAGCACAAGTATTGGTAACATTTTCTATTACGATCACACAACGGAAAATAAAACGTCCAATTAAACCTCAAGCACAACGCATTATTCCCCAAAACATCCCCAGATAGACACTTTACACCTCACGCTTTTGTCCCAAGGCCCCGCCGAACATGACTTTTCCTCAAAGCTTAGTTAGCAGTAACAATAACAATCAGTAGACACTGTGGATGACATCAGATCAGTAAAGTCAATGGAACAGTCACAGACAGACACTGTGCTTACCAGCAAACACTTGTGTTTTTTTTATTTGACTAGTTCCCACACTGGAGCTCCAACATGGACCCCTTAAGGTCCCCGGACCCCGGATTGGATAACGCTGCACTATAGGGCATGCTCTTTGGAGGCAGGCCTGGATGGAGGCATGGACGAGAGAGGGTGGGGGGAAGAGGAGGAGAGGAGGAGGAGGAGAGGTGAGAGGTTGCAGCCGAGTTGCCTGGGATGCTGCTGCTGCTGCAGAGGCTCCATCACTCCATCCCTATCTGTGTGAGAGTGGAAAAACAAGGAGTGGTTCTGTGATTCCCCACGAGGAGGAGAAGCGCACGGGAGAGAAAGGAATAGCGGGGAGGGGAGGAGGGGGGAGGGAAGGGGGGGGGCGTTTCCCTTCACAGTATAGTCTATTCTCACACTTCAGCATGGATACAATGAGTGACATATGCTTCTCCGGGGGAGCTGACGGTAAAGGTGGACGTGGCGGTAAGTTCCGCATCTTTTTTTTTGGTTTGTTTTTATTCATTATTAGTGTTATTATCATTGTGCTTCGCTGTTATTTGTGCCACGCGAAAGCGATGTGGACACAGCTGACAGCGCAGCGTCGCTCCGGGTCCCGTCACTTCGCACCGTCCCGATATTCACACGGATTTGTTGCTCATCCCCGAAGTGACGGCGGAAAGCGGAGCCGCGGGGTTCGGAGCTGTGGGGGTCGCTGTGCAGCAGTGCACTGCCTGGGACTAACGCCCGAGCCCCGTCTCGCTGGCTCTGATGGCCTGATAACTGAACAGGTTGGTCCCATCAGCATCATCACCAAGTGCCTGCTCAATCACTTGATGAGGATGGCACCTGCACGCGGCGTGATGTCTCAGCATCAGCACCAGCAGCACCAGCAGCATCAGCATCGGTGTGTCCTCCTCCTCCTCCTCCTCCTCCTCCTCCTCCTCCTCCTCTGTAACAGCCTGTTGGAGAGGACCAGACAAAGATGGTTCAAACCTCATTCCACTCCCCGCAAAGGGTTAAAGATCCCAATCCACTCTGAGCTGGCTTCTCCCTGTCAGTGGCGGCGGATGTATTTACAAACAAAGAAAGCTTCATATCCGAGCCTGTCAGGCAGAGGACAGGTGCTGCTATCTGCACTTTCACAGTGGGGATGTGGTTGTCTGCATATCTGGGCCAGTGGGCCAACTGGAGCCTGGGGTGTGTGGCCCGGCAAGATTAAAGAAACCAAAGTGGCTCTGTTAAGTTTGTCGCTGAAAGTTTGGCCAAAGGCAGAAGGGTGTGTTTTCTCATTCAGCACTCCGGGCTGAATTTGTTGCAACAGCCTTCAATGGCTCATTTATTTATTTATTTGTCAGGGTAGTGGCCATTAGACTCCACAGGACTGGAAAGATTTGCTGTTGCGGGCACGAGCATAAACATCCTCATAACAGCACCTTTAGTTCCAAGCAATTAGGCGGTAATGTGCAAGGAGCAGCCCAGCAGCATCCGCTCCGTCTCTGTCTCCGTCTCAGTGTCTTGTCTTGGACACATGCGATTCTGCGTCCTATCCCTGACACACAGTCAAGGATTGATAAGTCTGCTGCGTCAGACATGAGCACGAAACACAGACCGATTTTCCTTCATTAGGCCGTCCAGCTGGAGCCAGTTCACGTTCAATCAAGTCAATTCAGTAAATGGATTTTCTTATAAATGCAAACCAGATGTCTGTTGGCTTGGAATAAAGTTCTTATCCTGCCTATAGGCCCGAAGCCTTTATTGGGCAGGAAGGTCTGGTCGTAAATATGTAGCTGTGGGTAAGTTTAGATGAACAGAAAAGTAACACACACACACACACACACACACACACACACACACACACAAAAGGCCTGTTGGGACTTCTTTCAGTCAAATCTACAGCCGCAGGCACACCCATATACGAGTGTCATGCTGTCATGCTCAGCTCACACACACACACACACACACACACACACACGGCATGTCTTCAAATTAGACGGAGACTTTCCAGTGACACCGAACAGACAGACCGGTCCTGTGCAGTGAAGGGGGCAGGAGCAGGGTGTATTTTTACACCAGATCTCTGACACCTACGTGCATCTCCTCACAGCTCTTGGTGAGAACAGAAGATGCGTCCACTTGAGTTGTCATCATCAGCAGCCTCAGACATGGCCATTTGGGGTGGAGGAGGAGGAGGAGGCAGGAGGTGAGGAGAGGAGAGAGAAAGATGAGGAGAAAGGACTAGAGGTGTAAAGGTAATGAGGGAGTCGAGTGTCAGGATGTTCTTGACGTGATGGCCTCAGCGCGTTATGGCTCTGGTTGGGAAGTAGACTCCACTGGGTGTGAGTGAGGCCAGGGACATGTCGGCGGCAAATGGGAACTTACCAGTAGTGTCAGCTTTCACGGGGTGCAGCTTTGATAGGGGAAGCATCCCGAAACTGTGGTGTGTGGTTTGTGTGTGTCTGAATGGATAAACAAGCTGATGCGGGAGCAAGAAAGAGTGGTGGTAAGAGGCTACACACACGGGGCGAGAGCGGGAAAGACCACCGGGGGATTATAATGATTAGAGAGGAAAGGTTACAGGAAAAAGGGAGAGTGAGAGAAAAAAAAAGAGGAGGGAGACAGTCAAGTCATGTTTGTAGACCAGCCTGAGTTTTCCAGTGGGAGCTGTCCGTGGTGCTGATGCAACCCGCACCCCTCTCTTTACCTCCACCACCACCACCACTTCCCCAATAACTATCCCTCTCTCCCGTCCTCTCCTCCTCAGCTGCTGATTGACAACTACTGTGTCTCTAATTGGCAACGTGTGGATGGGGAAGAGTTGGGCTTATTCTCTGTGGGACGGACCAGGGAGGAGATGAAGAGAGGTAGAGAGAGTGTGTGTGTGTGTGTGTTGAGGGCTGGAGTAGGAGTGGAGGAGGGGATGGAGGTGAGAGCTGAACATCTGTTTGGTAAATCGGCCTCTCCCCTCAGCACAGTATAACACACACTGACACCTATTTGATAATTGGTGAGTCTGCCCTTTCCCTCAGCGCGTGGCTAAAGGGTTGCTTGATACTGGGGAGAGCACAGGGACTAGCTGTTGGCAGTGTAATCAGTTTACTTGGTGCAGCTCAGGTAGGGATGCATAACAGGATGCCTTTGTTTGTTTGTTTGTGTGTGTGTGTGTGTGCGTGCGCAGACATGTGTGCAAGCATGTGGCTATTGGGTGAAGCTTACAATCAGTTTATCGTCCAACAGTGTGACTTGAAGCATGTGTAAAATGTGCATTATAACCTCTGCACAGTGCTGCTGCATTGTTAGTCAAGGATAAGTGTGCTCTCTTTTGTCTGTCGTCTTCTAGGCGCTGTTCATGAAGACTTGATTCCACACAGACCTCCTCCTTCCATGCTGCAATCCTATTCAGAGCGCACACAGGAGGGGAGTGCGAGCTGCAGGGCTGGGAGGCGAGAGGAGGGAATGGCAGGGAGGAAGTGGGCCTCTTTGCTCCGGTCTCGACCACGGGTATTCTTGGGTTGATAATACAGATGTGGATGTTATTGCTTGAGAATACGCGTAGTCGAGTGGAAGCTCCATCGTCTACAGTGGACCACTATTCAGGAGGCCACGATGGCAGAGACCAGGCAGACACGGATACACGCATAGCCAAGCTGAGGAGGTGACACACACGTGGGATGTGTTTTCATTAAGCACCCAGAGGTGACGCTTTATGGCAAATAGGCTTATTTTGTTCAGTCGTTTAACAGAACGCAATCAGGGCGGGCCAGGTGCCCAAATCAAATCCTGCCACTGAAAAAGGTTTGATCATTGCAGGTTTATCAACCATGTCCCCCATCACACCTGTGGAGGAAATGAGTTTGTGTCTCTGGCCATATTCAGTCTCTCCGGCAGAGGCGCTGGTGGGGGAAGGTTTGCACCGTGCCATTAAGCTAAACCCAGAGGAATTAGTTCAGGGAGCTTAACAGAAAAGTCTCCTGGCTCCGATGTTAATTTCAAACCCTCTTGATTACATATCCTTGTCTGTCAGTGGTGCACATGATTGAGCCTAAAATCTTATCAGCTGATGAGCTGATGTATCTTTCACAATCTCTGCAGAAACTGGTGGCAGAAATGATCTTTTCTGGGTCTTTGGCACGTTGGCATGTTATATATGATCATGAATATCCATCACCCAAATGCACTTCAAAATACTCTTACACTCCTATTTTTGACTGTGTGGCTCCTGCTAAAAATATGTGAGAGTTTGGTGCCTGTAGCAGCAACAGGAGACAGTAACACATGAGGACAAGTCAAGGCTTGCACCAATGGCTGACATCTCAGCATTCAGCTCAGCTGACTGCCATGATGGAGACTGAGAAACACACACACATGCACACATACACTCGCACACACACACACACACACACACACACACATATATAATGAGGGTTCGAATGATCTACATGGCAGGGAAATAAGGGATTGATGACGTTTATGAAAACAAGCACACAGACAGATCCCCTTGTAAGCCAACACATTTTAGCTGGGTTCACTGGGTCCATGTGCCAGTGGGGAAATAAGGGCCTGATTGATTTTACGGGTAACTATTTTTAGTCAGAGTGATGGATGTTTATGTTTTTTATTGATCAAGTTGAGGTGTGGGTTTGAAGAATTCCTGGACGCCGGGGCATGCCGATTAATCAGGCAGCAACGGTGTAGGAATAAAACATCCTTAGTTACATTTTTTGATACATTTGCATTATTGCTAAGTAAAATAAATTAGAAAATCAACATTTCATTGCACATTCAGCAGTATATTAGCATCTGTATGCAAAAGTGCCCATGATAAATTACTCTTTTAGAATTTATTATTCCATGATTTCTTAAAACTGTGTGGGCAAATCTTTTATTTATCGACACACTATATAATTAGAATTCATATGAATTCCACTCTGAAGCTGTGTAAACCTGTTGCTTGGGCAAAGCCATTTCTGCGGTTTTGTGTGTATTTGTGTATGCATGTGTGCGCGCACTTCTAAGCAACAAAATGACTATTGTGAGCACAGCTCCAGGTGCCTAGCAACCAAATCGCTCTGTTTCCTTGGCAACAGTTGCCTTGCACTCACTGTGTGGGTGATTGGCAGCCTTGACAACGGAGACGGAGTGACACTTGACCTCGCGTGCTGAATGGGAGAGCAGAAAGAATGAGCGAGAAATAGAAGGGAGGGGGAGGGAGTGGGAGGGGACGTGCAGAGACAGGGGAGAGACTAAGTGATAATCATTCGCCATTGTAATCATCCTCCAGCATGTTTCATAAGGCTTTGTCAATACCTCTCCAGCTGGGGTCCATCATCAAACACAATACACAGTGCAGTGCACGCATGCACGGACACACTCTTCCTGGGTGGAGAGGCCAGGCAGCACTCCACATCTCATCTATTATCACTCAGCGCTGCCTGGTGCACAGCCTCGCTACACTGTGTCTTCTTTCATTTGTGATCTGCTACATCCTGCGCTCTGTGGGGATAAATGGATACCGGACTCCTAAAAATGTGTCACAGTCACAGATGCCACAGGAGCGTAGATCAGAAGCTGCACCCTGTATTTGACACAATGGAATCTCAGTGCTCTAATGATTAAAACATATTTTCTTGGTTCTGTATAAATTCAATAGGTGAGGTTATACCAGTGTACTAGGATTTAATCTAGAAGGGCGGCAGCTTTGTATGTTGATAAATCACAACTGGGACAAAGAAAGTGTAAATAATCTTTTGTTGTTGTAATATCATAAAGATGGAGACCAATAAAAGCAATTTAAAGGATTTTTCTACTCACTTTTTGTTCCTTAGCTTAAAAATTCATCAAGTGTCTGTGGAAACCAATGTTTTACTTCTTTTCTTCATTCACTCTCAGTTTCTCTGACAGATTATTTGAACCCCACCTATAATTACCGGGAAGATGCCCCTCCATTTGTCACCAGCTGGTGGTGCATGGTGCAGTACAGGGTGTTTATGATGTCATGTAAGATATAATCATCACATTAGGCTTTCTCTTTACTCATTTGAGGAAGCTTTAAGCTAGACATATTATGTGGTCTCATCTTTTGATTGATTGTGCAAAAACTTTATATGACATTGTATTAAATCACTGTACATACTGTACTTTAATATACAGAACAATTAAAAATACAACTTAAACAGGTAACAAGTCTTATTGCTTCTTTATTTCCAATTCCACATTTTTAATTTTCATTGCATTAAAAAAAAAGACAAGCTGATTTATTCTTTTTGGCAGTTGCATAGGAAAATAAACACCCAAGAGCACAGCTTCAACTTGAAAAGGTTGCACTTCTTGACTCTTTTAAATTTCAAAATTCCTTTGCTCTCTACGTATGAGATAAAAAGATAGAATCACTTGATAATCTGGGTGGATAAGGAACAATTATAAACTTGTGAATTTAGCAGCTTTCATTTCTCTTCCCCTCTCCAGTGGAATGACCTAGCACTGTGACACAGCTGTCTTCTTGATCTGTGAACAGAACCCGTAACATCAATGCTACCTGAGACTGACCAACATGGATCATTGAGTTCTGCAAACACCAAAGAGGCAAAATTAAATAGATCAACTGATACATTCAGATGAGACGCTAAAAATAAATTTTAAGTGTTATGTCACATCATTGTCAATGTTGTAATGTATTCAGATTGATGCCAAGTTCATGCCCAGCAACACCTTAGAGTTGGCAGTGTTGCCTACCTGTAAATTTCCTCTTTAACAACATCCCATTGCTATGATGGAGAATGACTGTTTGTAACTTTGTGTTTCCACTTTACCATTACCCTACATATATTCTGTATAAATTTACATTTGCAAAGCAAACAATTGCCATGAACCAAATAAAAAGCAGGACACATTTTCTAAATTTTCAGCATCAGCTAGTATTTTACTTGTCTACACTTAATCTAAGGGGGTGTTTGATACCTATTGTAAATAAACAAAACCAAAAATGTTAAAACAAAAGGACAAATCAGGTTAAACTGCAAATAACAAATTATGTAGCAAATCTCAAGTGTATATTACAGTTCTGGGCAGAAACTTTGCTCTGAAAAATAAGGGAAACTGCACAGGATCAGTTTTCAAGCCTGTTTGTGCTGAAGACATCTTACTGTTCATCAGACTGTTGTTCACGCAGCTTTGAATTTCAAGTGACCATACAGAAACAATTCTTTAAGCTTCGGACTAGCCTGATCTTGGCGAGCCCCGACGCGAGCCTTAGCCCATTCGAGGTCTTCAACTCCATGAGGGCTACTGATTGGCTGCTTCGCAGGCATCTATCCAGTCACTGTACACATCAACTGGCTCCGACAGATCTTATCAGCAATGCGTTAAGGACAAACTGAATTGATTTTGTTGCTTCAGGATAAACATTCAGATTAATGCAGAATAATATGAACTTTTATACAACAATCTTTACAAAAAAAAGTTTAGAAAAGAGAATGATTTCACAATACTGATGCAGATAACAAATGAACAAATGATCATGATATTTTAATATGCAGTTTCTATGTCTGTATTTTATGATCAAAATGTTTTGCAGTTATTTGATGGCTTTATCAAACCGGTAGTGGTGGGATAAGTAAAGGATACAGGTAATGGGTGTCTGGAACTCCTCCAAACAGACGGTGCATGATATAACGCCAGTATTTCTGCTTCTTTCCCTGTTGACAAAACAAGCAATGGATAAAGTTGGGAACAGTCAGCACAAACACCAACAAATAAAACTGTGTGAGAGTTGTAGAAGAACAGGTTTCCATACATTTTCACATCACAGGATTTCTCGTGGTTGCAGAACGGACAGGTGAACTGGCTTTCCAGATCCCCTGTCATCTTCTTCTTAGGAGGGGGCTTTCTTTTCGACTTGCGGCGACCCATTGCTCACCAAATGGATGGAGCGTCTGTGTGTGGAAGAGACAGGTCGTTCTGGTTTAACAAAGAGACAGGTCAGAGCACGTGACTGGAAAACAACTGAAAACAACGATGCTTCGCCATAATCTTTGTGAGTTAGCATGCTAACGTTAGCGTGTTTACGGTTTATTCTCAGTACAACAGAAATGGATTCTCAGGGTGAAAATCCAAGTTAATGGACCCCACTACGTAAACGTCTCTACATGAGGCTTAATTACGCGCAGCCACTAAATGGTGAGTTTTATTTAAAAGTCAAACCACATTTACCGTTGGTTGATAGAAAACAAGTTGCGGCAACGAGGAAGAAAGTCCCTCAAGTTCCGGCTCCGGCAACTGTTCACGTTATTTAATTGGAGGAGAGCGCGGCGGTCGCGGTCAGGGATTGGCTGTTTAACCTGTCAGTTTTATTACTTGGCAGTGACGACATCGCGTTTGCACACAGCGGCTTCCGCGTGATGGCGACAGAAACAAATGGTGGTGAGCGGGGTGGTCACCAAAAACAAATATGAATTTGCAGTTTTTATACGCTTCTCTTGTTCTGAAAACATCAACCAGCCATCCTTTAATACTTATATGCAGCCAGACTTATTTTAAAATCAATTTTTTTAATCGTAGTACGTCCTCCATCAACTGTGTCTGTTACTGACGTGGCATGGTAACTTGCAAATCTGCTCGTCTTTAGCCTCACGGAACAAAACGAGTTCAACACAGTCAGATTAAATTTTAAAAAAATTTTAATCATGAGCTGTTGTGAAAATAACATGATATCTAAGGGTGACAAGCACAGTTTATAATGTATCAAAATGTTCAGCCATGAAATCCATATTTAGCATCTTTTACAGGTGTTAATTACATCTTGCATTTGACCTTAAACCTGACATTTTGTGTGGAATGGATCAGTGATGCGGACAGTGACCGTGGTTGGCCTGGGTGCTGTGGCCATCTCTCTGAGTTTGGAGGCACTTGTCTGGTTCGTTCGTCTCCTCAGGCCGAGAAGAACCATCAATGAGGTCCTCTTCTTCCCATCAGAAACAGCCTGTGTGGAGCACATCTTCACTCCACCTGCCCGATAGTGAGTGAAATATAACCACTGTAAATGGAAGCTGTGTGGTATCTCTGTAACAGTTTCTCACCACTAATAGAAAAAGTTCACTCACTTATTCTTTTCATACCACTAAGTGCGTTTAGTCAGTGCATGTATGGTTCTTAGTCACACAATACACTCCTTTTCAAGAGAAACTGCTCGAGATGTAACACATGTAAAGCAGGCAGCATGAAGAATATTAATTAAAGCACGTGAAAGAACATGTGGATAACAAAGTTTTTTTAATTTCTTTTCCCTGCTCCTCTAGTCCCTGTGTATGCTCACTGCCACATGGTGTCGAGACCTCGTTCTCCCATCTTCTCCGCCACATCCTGTCGGCAAACTCCACACTTGACTTGTGTGTTTTTGCCTTTTCAAACATGGATCTGTCCAGGGCTGTGTTGGTGCTGCATAGAAAAGGCGTAACTATCAGAGTGGTCACTGACAAGGACTACTCTGCCATCAGTGGCTCCCAGATTGGGGTCCTCCGCAAGGCTGGTAAGGGAAACAGATCTGTGTGTTTATTTCTTTTCTTTTCACATATGTGCAGCCAGCGAGACATATTTAGCCCCTGTGGAGATGTTATTGGTTAAAAAATGTCACACCAACCTGTGTGGGATTATTCTGGACAGATACCACTTGAAATACGGGAAGGATGACTCAGCTTTTCCTCAACAAATGGTGCTCACTCTGTGTTCTCAGATTACCAGTGTCACTGTTATTAAGGATCACAGGGTTCCTCGGTGGTAAATAGAAAGATGAGAGGGGCTGTCTGGGTGAATGGAGTTTGCCACTACAAGCCCGCCAGTGAGTCAGAGTAATCATACTCTGAAAGCACAGCAAGATTTTTGTGTCACATGTCTTATGTCTAATGACTTACACTGTCTCACTTTCTCTTTAGCCCCACTCTTTGTTTAGTAAATTACTTTTGGTGTATATTGTTAAGTAAGTAAGAACTTGGCAACCAGACAATTTAATTAGGCAAAGTGTTTTTTTGTGTGTGCGTGTGTGCGCGCGGGTGCATGTGCGTGCGCTCCAAACTACACTGATGCAAGGGACTCCTCTTTTCATACCATACCTTTTCAACAGTTTTATAATTAAATAGCAGTGAGTAAGTGGCACTAAAGCAGAGTGCTTTGGCTTTGTTTGCAGTCTGGTTTTGGGGTAGTCTACAGTTTATTTATGAAACAAGTCTTTCAATTTACATTTGTGCATTAGCACTGAAAATGCTAATAAGGACCAGTGTGTGGAGGCTATTCAAATACATTAAATATAATAATCAGAAGTATGTTTCCATCAGGGTGTAATCACCTGAAATTAGGAACCGTGTTTTCAGTTCTTGAGAATGAGCCCTTCATATTTACATGGACTGAGGGTCCTAATCGCCATGTTGCCCTGCCTGTTTCCACAGTTGCTTGGAATGGATAAACCAATCACTGGCTCTTATGATGTTGACAAATTCCATTTCTGTATAGTTGGAAATAATTAGAAAAGTTTCTGTTGTTCAGAATGGAGAACAGCTCTGCATTTTCCCATACTGTTGCACAAGGACGTCTAAAACATAGAATTTAAGTTCCTGTTTGAAATTATTTTTAAGATTGTTAATGGGTCACTTCCATCTTCTGCCAACTCAACATGAAAGTGCTCTGTCTCAGGCCTTTTTTCCTCCCAGCCAACTTAGTGTATTGAGAATATGTTTTACTTCTGCAGTACGGCATTTCAAAAGTATAGTATAAATTTGAAATGAAATGTGTTCAGCTTGTGAGGTACACCATCTGCGTTAGAGGCAGTCTTCTGTGAACTGAGGGTGCGTTCTTTTATCCTCTTCAAGGCGGAAAGTTTAGTAGGTAGAGTTTCCATCACCACTTCAGTGACCTTCTTCCTGGATGCACATCTGGTATCCTGCAGTCTAGATCCGTCCACCTGTTTATTGGCTTGTTCCTCCTGTAGGGTAGATTAAAAAGGTACAAGTAAGGAAACAATGGAGTGATTAGAGTAGGAGCACCGATGTTTGACTCTTGTCTGCTGTTCTGATTAATGGCCATCGCATTTTCTAAATGAGGTTAACATCCAGATAATTAACTGTGTGAATTTCCTTCCACATAATTTCATTTATCTTCCAGCCTATCTGGAGGAGTCAACAATGACTGAGTAAAACAATGCAGCCTTTACCCCCTGCATCCAAAAAGCCCTGTTGTGCTACAAACAGGCTGCTGTCAGTCAGCCAGTGTAAGATGTTCCTGTTTCTCTTAATCTGCTCCCTCTGAGCTCTTATTAGCCCTGCTACTACTGTGCAGCCCTGGCAGATGTGAACCTTGGTCATCAAAAACACTATCTCTAGTTCTGTGCACAGCAGATTTCTCAAGTTGCTCAATTTTACTTCATCTACTTTTGAAACTTTGAAATGCTGACTGAGAATACAGTGGAGCTCATCGCCACTTTAATTTCGTTCTTTGTCTTTTTTTTCGCCCTTGGCTGCCATGCGGTGTCTTTATCTGTGCTTTGATGAGCTCAGTTATGAAAGGGTTTTCACTGAAAAAGAGGCGATCTGTCAAATCCTGCTCTTCAGTATTAAGTTAAATGTGTGTTGCCCACCTGTAGTGCTACCTCAGATTGAGGCTCCTGCTATAAGTATACACAGTAGCATTGGAGGAAAGCTCAGCATTAGCAGTTTCCATAGAGCTCCCATCATTTTCACAACAGTCATCATCGGCATTGTCATCATTTTACTACTAACTAAAGCTGTAACATTATTGTTGCTTTCCTGTGTATTGACCACAGCTACTGGTACAGGTGGAGCTCGCTTACGTTTTCTCTGGCCTGACCAGTAGTAGAATGAGCATCTGGATGTGTACTGTATCAGCTGTGCTACTAACCCTGTCAGGAAGTGATGAGTGCCTTCATTGCTGTATGGGTGAGGTGAAACCCTTTTGAAAAACAAAACCATACACAAAATAAGTGTCAATACGAACGTCTGTCAGATTGACAAACTAGATAACAAACTGAAAAAGAATACAAATAAATAAATGTGGGATCAAAGAACGTTGAATTATTTTACATAGCTGTTACAATGCAGCCATACTTAAAAAATAAAAGACCTTTTAGGTTTCAAACAGTACAGAGACAGTATAAAACAGTGGAACAGCAGCTTGTGTTGTGGCAAAATTGAAGGCTTGCATATTGTACATTTCATTGCTTTACTTGAGGGACTTTACATTGTGAAATATTGACAAACTGCTGACATCTCAGGTATCTCTAGCCAACGCTGCACTATAGATATACCTCATCCTCACCACTCTAATATCTATTTGTTATAGAGTCTCTCGTGGCCGTGCGGTGTGACTGCTCCTTTTGGAGTGTCGAAGAAGAATTGATTTTCACTGAAGGAAAATAGCACTATCTTGAAAAAACAAACTTTGAAGAGAGGGAGTATTGGATCAGTGCATAGAATTTGTCTGCTTGCCAATGCTTGGTCCAGATTTTTCAGCAGAGCACAAGGAATTGCCAATACTAGTATTTGTACTGGTACATCTCCAGTTGAGATCAGTACAAATGAAGCCTCGGGATTCTTCCTGTGCTCTTGCTCTTTACACTTCTGTGTGCTCGTCTTGTTAATTTCCCCAACTTTAGCCAACAGGCAGACAAACTGGTGTGTTTTTGACACTCGTCGAAGAGACAGCGTGCTTTTGAATGTTCAGAATACTCCACCAAAAAACAAAAATATCTGTACAGTCAGACAGATTGGGCCCATTGTTTACTCTGGTAACCAAAACCACTGGGTTTGGGGCATCTGCAGCCTGTGACCCGAACCCCTCTTTACATTCAGTGCCATATTCATGTGTGAGATGTAGACCATTCCCCCATTCCTCACTATCTGTCCCGTCTACCCTCCCCAGGGATCTGTGTGCGATATGGCATTGGCTCTGTGTACATGCATCATAAGTTTGCAGTGGTGGACGGCCGGCTGCTCATCACTGGCTCCCTCAACTGGACGCTGACAGCAGTGCAGTGCAACATGGAGAACATCCTTGTCACTGAGGAGCGAGACCTAGTGCGACCCTTCATCAGTGAGTTCTTCAGGTTATGGACACACAGTGATCCAGCTAAGCCAAGCCACTCATTTGAGTGGTCATGTGATTGCGTAAACCAATGACTAAGTGGTTTATTGAATATTTGAGGTGGAAGGTATTCTTGTAAAATCTGTGCAGTTAGAACGTTACTTTAAGTTTTACTTTAAGTTTTACTTTAAGTTTTGGTAGAGCTGTCAAAGGGAAGATACTTTACAAGAGATATTAAGGCATTGATATTGTACATCCTCAGGGTTCTGGTTCGTTTGTTTAATATTTGTATTTCTTTTATTTCACATTGTATAAAAACACTGCTGGAGGTGTTGTATGTGTCCACTTGGCACAGACCTATGGCAGGGATAATATCCATATAGAGTTGGCCTAAATGTGAAGTTCTATGGGTTTGTTTTTTTAATTAAAGTTCATGTTTTTATTAACAGTTTCGTGACATTAGGCAATTACAGCTTTTGATAGTTTTCCAGTGTTGACCTTGTTCCCTCCTTGTGATTTGATTAGCGATTGTATTGTATTTGATTTCATCCCTAAACTGAGGGGATTTTGTTAGATAAAGGAGTTTTTAAGCCTTTTTTGAAACCATTCCTCAGTTCAACTGGTTTATAGTATAAATCAAGACCACACTGGCTGTAAAACAAATCCAGGGTTTGCTGCTGCAGGTTCAGGAAAGAGATTTTGCTTTGTGCCAATAAAAACGTGTGCTGCAGTTTTGGCAGGTCTCTTGTATCATTGCCCCAAAGCCGTCGTTTTTCTCCTGCTCCAACATGATTTCCTTTGCTTCACATTCGCTGTTCTCGCAGCACAAATGCATTCTGGTATTCTCGGTGTTTAACAATACCACCCTTTGTGGTTTGCAAGTAGAGTCGATCTGGTTGGGACGTGATTAATGTGCCTGGGTGCATGACTCTGCGTGGCTCACAGTCAGGCCGGAGCACGTTGATAAAGAGCATAACTGCTTTGTCAGACTGGAGACTTGCAATATTTCAGCAGTTTGCATCTTGAAGTTAAAGTGTACTAAATGGTAATTTTAGACTTTGCAAATCAGCTGCTAGATTTTATCCATGGTGATGTGGATAATATGTGATCAGTTTAACTGGGAGGTCATGGGTTTGGTGCGTAAATCCTGCGCCATTCAACAACCTGGAACCGTGCAATACAGAAGTTTACTGCTAAAACTGCGTCAAGCAGCCAGCAATGCACAGAGACGTGTCGGAAACGGTGTGTCGTTACCAGCTTTAACACAATTGTAGGACAACTGGCCATGCGGAATGCGTCACGGTCCTGCAGTGATTGTTGTACAGATCAATGAAGTCAATCAACAGAGCAGTAATTCAGTAACACTTCTGACAAGTGGTTGTTGAAGTCTTTTCTGTGGGTTGAAGTTTCGATCATACAAGATAATGGATTTTATATTTACAATTACATTCACTGTATAGTCGACAATAATAGTATTTTTTTGCAGACCTGCTTAAAATACTCCCCCCACCACCAACAACAACACCCAGGTTTGGAACCCTCGGGGATTTTATTGTGGAGGTCTCTCCCGGAAGTGGTGTGGATATATCGTGGGCGACCTGACAGCGGTTCCACACACATGCACAATCTGGAGATCCGGGGAGAAGGAGCGTCCGACAGCAGCAGCAGCGCACAGCCACCGTCCTCCAGGCAGAGGAGAGAGACACCGCCTTCAGGGACCAGCTGAAGACCCACACACCGTCATCCGAGGTTAGACACGTTCACCACGTTCACCACGTTCACCACAGCCACAGTGTCAGAGGAGCCGAGCGCGTGTTTGTGTCAGCAGGTGCGGCCAGTTGCCGTCTGCTGGGGCGGTGTAGGTAAACTACAGTCAGCTGTTCACACAGTGTCGGGGCTCAGAGCTGCTTTGTCCTGTTACAATTACAATCATAGGAATTGTCAACAAGCGCGTGAACCCACGAGACATGATCCCGGTCTCATGATGCGCGCGCGCACTCACTCTCCATCCACTCCAGAACTTCTTTAAAGTCTTTAAATCTGCTGTCAAGTCACACTGTTTGTAAGACGTGTTCTGTCCCGTCTGAGTAAA
>JAFBJQ010001300.1:283225-311523 GCA_016785345.1 Trinectes maculatus
GGGCAACTTGAATGGGTTTCTTGGGGCCATTAAAACAAGTTCAGCTCATTTTTTAACAGCTCTGCACCAAAGTTAGACGCTCACGCTGCCTCAGAGGGAGACTGAAGGGGTGCTTTAACATATACTATAGTTTACTGACAGATAAATCTCCATCTTTAAAGTACCTGAGGAGAAGCCAGTGTACGGCAGCTGCTGGCGTCACTTTTCATTAGGGGAGAAAGATCATTTAAATAACGTCTTCTTTGCTCATTAAATTTTAATGTATCCACAACATAATTATCGTTTAATGGTTTACTGGTTCTCTCATAACCGTACACGAGCAAGAAGAAATAAGTAACGTCGTCACAACTTTTTTTCATCCCTTGAGGCTGAGTAAAAAGCAGCCAGCAGACAGTGGTGCGTTCACAGGGTGTGGCTCCTGACGTGAAGCATTCACTTCTGTTCATGGACGGTTAACTATTCCCCAAGTAAACCGCTTCGTTTTTCTTCCCTCAGTATTTTTGTTTTAGAAATAATTTCAAGGGTTTGTTTCTCCTATTTAATTGAAATGTTGTCTTGTTTTTTTTTGTTGAATTCAATTACACTTTAGTTGCCAGTATAGGTTCTTGTTTTCTTATCATCCTTTAATCATGTGACCACGGAGAATTCCTAATTTCCTGGAAAAGTACAGAATTTCTCAGATGATGTTTGTGTTTGCAGGACACAGCGGGACAGGAGCGCTACCGGACCATCACCACAGCTTATTACAGAGGAGCCATGGGGTTCCTGCTCATGTATGATATCACAAGCCAGGAGTCATTCTGCGCTGTTCAGGACTGGTGGGTACAATGATATGTAGGCTATGTAATGGCATACAGTTAAATCTACCATTCCTGGCAGATTTAACTGTATGCCAGGCTGTGTGTGTGTGTGTGTGTTATTGAGTAGGTGAAATGATTTGTTAAGACTGTGAAGACAAAACACAAGGAAATAAAAGACTGAAAAATAGAGCATGAGTTTAGATATGACAATTATTAAAAGAAGAATCCTGCAAAATACAGCAGAAGTGGGTTTAGTTGATAAAAAATGTATCTCCACCATGTTTCCTCCATGGTGTGAAAAGAGACTGATGGTGGTGATGATGTGGTGTTGTTGTTTCCCAGGGCGACGCAGATCAAGACATATTCGTGGGACAACGCTCAGGTCGTGCTGGTCGGCAATAAGCTGGACTTAGAGGAAGACAGGCAGGTTCAGACCGAGGACGCTCAGAGACTGGCGACAGAGCTCGGTCAGTGCGTGTGCACACACACACACACATACACACACACATACACATTATCTCCTGTCACATGCTCAGCAAGAACAAACTGGCAAAATATCTTATCAATTGCTCAGCTATTTCTCTCTCTCTCTCTCTCTCTCTCTCTCTCTCTCCAGGCTTCCAGTTCTTCGAGGCCAGTGCCAAAGACAACGTCAACGTGAAGCAGGTCTTTGAGAAGCTTGTAGACATCATCTGCGAGAAGATGAACGACAGCGTCAATGGTGATGCTGGCCTCTCGGTCAAGGGGGAAGGCCTGAAGGAGACAGCCGGCAGCAGCCAGGGAGGCTGCGCATGCTGATCACTGATGGTGACCACTCACTGACTGCGGTTTCACGGCATGGCACAGTCACATGCACTCATACACACAGTCACACACGCGCATGCACACACAGACACGCACAATAAATGACTCGCCAAAGCAAATCTGCCATTGTGAATGTACATTACGATAAGTCACTGCAATACTCTCGTGGATGCCTGGCTCCTTTTCTGTCATTGTTTTTGGAGACGTCTGCGCTTCTTCCTCATCATCTGTGACGGCGACTGTTACACTGAGATGCCAAAGAGCTGCGTCGAGCAGCTGTGCCTTCCGCCCAACGCCTTCGCTGTCGTCGCTCTCGTACAGTGGATAACTAGCACCTGTTGCCGATGAGGATGTGAACAAAAGGCATGAACCAAATCAGCATGGCGCGAGGACCACTGTGCAATTTAATAGTGCTTTGCTACCCCCTTGTGGTATAAATGCATCACTGTGACTCATGCTCCTGTATGTCCAGTATGACATGATACGTGTGTTATATGTGAAAGGTGCCATTCGAGGTGTCAGTCTTTTCTTTTTTTTTTTTTTAATTTATACCTTTTTTTGTACTTGTTCTTGTTAATGCTGATCCGATTTTTGCCAGGTTTATTCTGTTGCACATTTGAATTTAAAGATATGAATCAATAAGTCTGTGGGTTTTTTTTTAAACTCGCGTGATGATATTTATTTTGTAAAACCATTATTAAACACCACTAATGAATATCAACATCAGTAAGGTTTTCACAAAATGTTGTCAACAGTATTTAGTCACTACAAAAAAGGATTAATCGTGGCATCATTTTTTGCGATTGTTTTCCTTTGATCAAAGATAAAACATTCATCAGGTCTGGTCTGCGTAATATCATTTTAATGGACCGGCCCCTTTGTTAGAAATCATTAATGGACATCGCTATTTAGTTTTGACCATAGGTTGATTGGAAAATATGAAGTCATAACATTTTCCCATATTGAAGGGACTTTGGACAAATGTTGTCTACACTAAA
Source organism: Trinectes maculatus (assembly GCA_016785345.1). Classification (NCBI taxonomy): domain Eukaryota; kingdom Metazoa; phylum Chordata; class Actinopteri; order Pleuronectiformes; family Achiridae; genus Trinectes; species Trinectes maculatus. The sequence continues at coordinate 285,828 of JAFBJQ010001300.1, forward strand.
ACAAGGGCCAGTGACGTGTGGGGTATAAACTCTCCTCTTCCGTGTGTGTGTGTGTGTGTGTGTGAGAGAGAGAGAGAGATAAAAGGGCAAGCAGGTGCCTTGTTGAGCAGACACTCCTGATTGATTCAACATCAGACGGACGTCACAGCAGTACAGGTACGAGCTTCATGGTTTTTCATACTTTTAAATGATCACATCCAACTGTGTACTCAGCAGCTGAAAACCTCGTCACTTTCAATCGAGACTCAATCAAAGTTACATTGTAGCAAATAAACAGATAACATCATCTGGCATTCAGGATGTTTTTGTGAGGCAGAACTCATCAGGTGTATATACAGCACAGCAAATGGAACAACTGAGATTAATTCAACTGTATTTTTCATCATTTACATTCTTTCATTTGTTTTGTAGTCAGTCGAAGTTAGGTGTTCAGTTTGTTAGTGCTGACATTATAATGTTACTAACACAAGGTGTGGTTATTATTGATCGCCACGTGACATTACAATGCCAGTACTCATTAACGGTGAACATAAATAGCTAATGGCTCTCACTCTATTCAACACCAGAGTCAAGTATCAATATAAATATTTTGTAAACTTATTTTGAAGTTTCATTAAAAAACTGACCCATTGGCCCCATTTTATTGCTTTATTGTTGTCAACAGACAACCATCATATAAGCCATTTTATTGCCTTTTGGAAACAAGGCAGCAGTTGCCAATAGTTGCCTAATTTCTGACATGGTCAAAGCTGCAATAAGGAAGAAATGAAACAAATGAGTAGCTCTAAAACTGAACTCTGATCACCAGGGAAGGCGTTATATTGTTTTATGGTTCTTCTGACATCATGGCTTTACCCTTCATCATAAATCATCACTGGAGGGAGTTACATGAGAGCATTTTTAACCTGTGGCTCAAATGTTATGGCACCGTTTAAAAAAAAAAGTCAAACATATGAAAAGTAAGGACACTTTTATTCTGTACTGACCTAGCTGCTGCTCATATCTGAAAGGCACAATGGCCGGGAGTGCCACTGAATGATAAACCTGTTTAGACAGTTTTACAATGAGAAGAGCAACAGGTCAAAGCTGGAAGTGGTGCATTTCCCCCACTCTGTTTCCATGTGGTCTCATGTGATGGTCAGAACCTGCAGTTGTGCTGGGGTTCATATGAGGGCTTGGTGATCATAGCATGCAAACACAGAAAAAATAAATCAAAATAAGAAGAGAGGATAAGAAGTAACGACTTATTTTATACTTCAACCGAAACCATGGCTCACGTCAACATTGAAAGAGGGTCAATCCCCCTCTCTCTTCCTGCCACTGGCTGTGGTTAATGAGTAACCAGTGCAAATGCTATTTGACCCATGTTGGTGCCTGTTTGTATAAGTCAGCAGCACATAACTGAATTTCACCCGGCTGAGCTACACTGTTGGGAATTTAAATGTAAAATGTCCATTCTAATGTCATCAGCAATTAATGTGGTAGCATGACTTCTTATCGACTCACTAACTCACTATTTTCCTCTCCTTTTTTCCCTTTTTTTACAGTGTGAAGAGGAAAAAAAACAAAAAAGCCAAGATGTGTTGCTCCGGCTTTCTCAAAATCATGATGTTTATCTTCAATGGCGGCATCTTTGTAAGTACGGTCCAGTGTCACTGTCCTAAAGGGAACAGGCTGAGGGCAAGTTTATGCCCTGACGCCTTTTAGAATTTCTTTTTAAATCTGGAATCTGCTTTGGCTGTGACTTTCCTACAGTCCGGCGCTTGCTTAAAGGAGTAGTTCGACATTTCGGGAAACTGAGAACTAGATAAGAGGATTTATTACCCCCATAACTGTGGGTATCAAATACAGAACTACACCCAGGAGACTCAAAATAGCAAAAAGTGCAAGCTCAGCTGTGTCAAAACGTTAATGGAGGTGCTGCTGGTTATCTGGACTCATCACCGTAGCAATAAGACAATGGGAAAATGTAATCATTTGAGCAATGTTACACATTTACTGAGTTGAGTGTAAGTTTTTTATTGAGCAGTGCCTGGCAGACAGCTTGGAGGTGCATTACAGCCACATCACACTGCTACATTATATAATTGTACATTCAACTAAATGCTGCTACATGATTTGTGGAAATATTGACTTTCTCTCCTGTCTTCTCCCAACCTTCGTGCAGTTGGCAGGTGCAGTCATCCTGGGTGTAGGCATATGGGTGACGGTGGACAGTGATTCTCTGTTTGGTATATTGGAGAATGTGGGCGACTCGGCGTCTGCGTCCCAGCTGTCCCAGCTGGCCTACGTCAGCTACCTGCTCATAACATTGGGTTCTGTGCTGGTGGTCACCGGCTTCCTGGGCTGCTGCGGAGCTATCAGGGAGAGCAGGTGTATGCTGCTGACGGTGAGTGGTATTTGTCAGGTCGACGCACAACGCGACCTAATTCAGGTTTTATTGAAGCAGTCCGTTTCTGACGAGCTTCAGATTGACTTCAGGAGAAGTACTGGCTGCGAGTGATCACTTAGCGGTTTCTCCTCCTGTAGTTCTTCTGCATTGTGCTGATCATCTTCCTCGCCGAGGTTTCAGGAGCTGTGGTGCTGCTGGTCTTCCAAGATGTGGTAAGTGTCCTGGCAGCAGCGGCTTTAAACGTCAGAGGTCAGGTTTAAATGTCAGAGAGAAGACTGTATGACGTTTCTCCTGTCTGTCCTGCTCAGGCCGAGGGGCTTCTGAACGGCATGGAGAACGAAGTCCGATCAAGCATTCAAAATGGATACGGAGAGAATGAAGGTCTGACCTCTATCTGGAACAACACCATGAAGGAGGTACCGTAGCATATTGATGACTGAACTCATTTCCCTTTTACATGCATACACATGTATATTACTAACAACTTTGTGGTTTCCCTTTAGTTGAAATGCTGTGGATACAAGAACTACACAGACTTTGATGACTCCCCTTATACCAATATGCATGGAGGAGATCTTTATCCGCCCACTTGCTGCTTTGCAAACGTCACCACCGGCGAATGTACTGGAGCCAATGCACGTAATTCGGTACGAGACCAAGTTGGTTTTGGTTTAAATGAATGGATTTATTAACTCCATTAATTGTGATGAAAGTCAGCCCCTACCTCTTGCTATAACCTGCTGTTTCTCTTCCAGAGAGTGGATGGCTGCTTTAAAAGGTTGCTGCAGCTGATAGAGGAAAATGCAACGATCATTGCTGCTGTGGCTCTTGGAATTGTTGCTTTTGAGGTACAGAAGACATCACAGGTTTTAAATTTGAATATGTGTGTTTCGACAAAATATTGATCCATATTGTTGTCTTTACAGATTGCTGCTATGGTGGTTTCCATGGTTCTTTACAAGGACATTGGCAACAAGGCATGATGTTTCCCATTTTAGATGAGATACCAACATTGTAATTGATCTAGAAATTAACTTGTAAGCAGTTGTCTTTTGTACAAGGGGTTTTTTTTTTGGATTAAAAATAGCCAGATAATCTATGGGATATGTGCATTATCAGGACGCAGAGCAGTGAAGCCAAAGATGGAGACGCAACCGGTAGAGACACTGTGTAAAAAATTAAAAACTGTATCTGAACACATTTATACTATGATTTATTTATATTTTTAAAAGGGCTTATCAGGTGACAGTGCAAGTGCTGAAAACATACAGCGGGTGATATGTGATGACGCACAGTGGTCATCTGAATAAGTTGTGTCAGTCGTTTCTGCCCCGCGGACTCACTGCAATATGATTAATATATTTTTGTATGTTGGATCATATATAAATAATAAATATCCCAATCTTAACTCCTGACAATTGTTTTTAAAAATTATTATTTTTTCCTGTTCAGAGAAACAGAAACAACTGACTCTAATAATCTCACAGAAAGTCAGCTTCATTTCAGTAAGAGTTGTTTTTTTTAATCAGTGCTGCTGGGTTTATCCTGGTCCAATTACCAACATTACGGGAAATATGAGGACAATAATTAAACTTTATCACACCCATGGAAAATGTACTGTGACTAATAGTGTCCTATCACTCACTCTGGCATCAGTCATGTTAGTATTATCTTACAGTAACTCATATACTTAATTGTATGTTAACTATTAATCCCAACTAGTTTTGAATATGTCAAACAGCGTGTGTACAAATGATCAGAGACAGACACTTCAATTAAAAACCAAAATTTTAATTACTGTTTCTTTAAATGATGGAAACCTGTTTTTTATGTACACATGCTGGGTTTAGACAAGCAGCCTTTTATTATAAAGAAAAACACACCTGTGGTTTTACAAACCACAAAAGTTCATTTGTTTTTGTAAACAGACAAACGTGCAGCGTCACAGCTTCCTCATTAGCGGGCTGTGTGTTCTACAGTATCTAATGTCTTCCTGTCAGTGTGACATGTGGTTGACCTCAATGATAAAAGATTCATAAATTTTATAAATGAACAACTATTTAATCACACTTCAGTGTGGCTAAATACAGCTACATTTCAAGACAGTTTATGATACAGCATTGTTTCATGTCTAATCAGATTACCGGTATATTTGATAAACACGGGGATTACTTAGCAGGATTACATTTTCATGCAGTCTACAAGAGTGCAGCGACGCTTATGACGTCATTAACAGTCGCCGGACTTCCAGCTGTGTTCATCACCATGGCCACTGCAGAGGAGAAACCTATGTTGCTGGATGGAAACTCCGGCATCGTTTTGTTTTTAAATCGCAAAGGAGGAACAACATGACAGTGCACTGCGAGTTCTACTTCCTGTCATCATCCAGAGCCTCGACGTCCAACTTAAACAGCTACAGATACGACAAGACACTCAGGTCTGCTAACGTGTGTTAGCTTGTTAACCCGTCAATCACCTGTCAGTGCTGCTACTCCTGCTACTATGCTTCTGGAAAACAGTTTGGAAGAATGAGTGTTGATGCTGACTCGACAAAACGTGACGACGTCTGCATCATTCAGTTTATCTGTATCTAACACTTATGACGTGCTATAAATATCACGCCATGTCCGGCTGTGACGTACATATTTGTTTGCTCAGGTGGTGATTTTTTTTTACATCTAATAATAACTATCACAATAATAATGATTGTTACAATTATTATTATTACTGATATTGTTGTTATATCATGTGATTTAATTCTTAAATACAGCTGCATAGTTCATAATTAACAACTTAATTAATTGTTTGGTATTGAAGTAATCCAAAAGTAACTTTTACATTAACCCTCCCCACCTTGTGTGTGTGTGTGTGTGTGTGTGTGTGTGTGCGTGTGTGTGTGTGCGTGTGTGTGTGTGTGTGTTTGTGATCACTGCTGGCTGCAGGACGTCCTATCACATGTTGCGCCAGATACCTGATGACTCTTTTATAGTGGGTTATTTAGGTGTAATTATCATTTATTTGTTCACCAGTATGTGAACAGCTGTTCACTGTAGCATTAATTCCTACATTATTGTACACTCAATTGCCAAAATGGGTAATTTATGGCGTGTGTAACAGGGTTTGACAGTTTTCCAGGAGAAATCAGCAGCTTGGAGCTGTTTTCCTGGTGTATTTATTATTTATTTCTTTGTCTAATGAAGCAGACATGATATTCATGATCCACTTCTTTCACTGATGATCCAGCCAGGGAATCTTGACACCGTCCAGTTGTTATCCGGTCAGTTGCACAGTCATCCATCCTTTCCTCCGGCTTGTTGACATTATTTCTCTCAGCTACAGCAACGGCAGTAACGTGAAGCTATAAAGTCTGAATCGAGAGACAGTGTTTGACTAAATTGAGTTTCTCCTTTCTGCAAATACGATCCATCGTAATTTTGAAGGCTTCATTGTCTGCCACATTAAACTCTGTTTGACCCCACTGAGAAGCAGCGGTGTCGTTAGCTCTTCTAAATCACAGAGGCCTTGCAATGAATTATTAAATAAAAAGAGTCAGTACGTTGATGAAGTCTGTAGAGTGTGTGTGTGTGTGTGTGTGATAGAAACAGGGTGCTAATGCAACAATACAGTTATTAAACTGTAATCCACAGTTGCCACTCACTGAGAACTGGTTCCCTCACATTGCATAGTGGTGTAAGCCGAGACATTAATTAGTTTGTGAACTGCGCCCTCTCTTGGATGAAAGTTATGCTGCAGCTTAAGAATGTGATTTTCCTACAGTAACAATGAGCACGTCTGTTACGCAACTAGTATCATTACTGCTCAGTAAGGATGGTAATGTTACATTACATTAATGTGGACCTCAACAGCCAGTGTGTGAGGAGTGAAAGTCTTCCGATCAAAACCCTGTGCATTATTGAATCTTTCCTCCACCGATCTGGACCATGATGTTAGGAGGTGGATGGGAACGGGTCGTGTTATAGAGGCAATAGAGAAAAGCTCCTCTTCATACCAGTGTCTCTATGAGAAAGTCAAACACCTTTTTCTGTGTCGGCGGCGTCAGTATGTCAGGCCAACAACAGCCGCTGTTTGATCAGGTCACGGGTAACAGAGCACACTGTAGTCTAATGGTGTAATGATGGGATGTCGAGGGAGAGGCCACAAAAGCTGCTTGTGGATATAAATGGACGGGACACTGCCTGTGTACACACAGAACATAAACTCATTATTGCTTTACAGCCAAAGGTTACAGGAACTTCTCCTTGAAAGGACAAGACTTTATTGTTGTATCTCTAACTACAGCTGCCAACCTGAAACTTCTATTGTTCTTTGAACCAATTCAGTACACAGGTATAAATCATTAATCTTTAGAACTATATGTGTATACTTTTCATTATATAAATGTTCTGGCATTACGTTAGCTAATATATGACAGTGCTGAAAACTAATTTCAAACCACCTGAAATATTCCAAATTCTGAACATTGGTAGTGGCTAGTTGCTGAGGGAGTTCTGTGGCTCATTGTTTTGTTTATATTGTTTGATCTAACTTTGGTTTAAGCTTCTTTTGAGATTTTCACTGAAAGAAATTAAAATCATTGACTTTGACCCCCCAAAACAAATCTGGCATCAACCTTCAGGTTGCATTATTTTTGAAACTGAGAGATCAGAGAGAGACTTTCAGATGTTATGTTTTTATGACCGTGGTTTTAACGTTCACCTTGAAGCTGAAAGCTCTCAGGCTGGCGACCATCCACGACCTGGAGCTTTAAGGTTGGTGTGATGTCTGGTCTGGTGTGGGAATTGTGACACCTTCTTTGCGTTGAGACACAGGTGAGAACTGGCAGCTACATATATAAAAGACTCCCTCGGTCACACAGGCGAAACACTGACAGCAAGGTTGCCATTTGGTACCTTGAACCATATCCACCACTCATCTGCTGCTGTTGCTGTAACTTTTTTTTGTGTGTGTTGTTTTTGAAATTAATTGCAAAGTTTCCTTTTTTTAGATCTGCGTCTCTTTATGTGTCACAGTATGTCGTTCCTCATCCACCTGGTCTTCTTGTCAGGTTGGACATCTGCAGCCTTGACGTTTCCTCATAACGCTTTTGACAACATTTTGAAAAGGTCAAAGGTTGAACTGGAATCATCGGGCGGTGGACCAGATGAATCTTTTCGAGGAGTAGTCAAGGTTGTGCCGCTGGACCATCATGCACTGGCACCGTCATGGTTCCGCAGACAGGGACTGACCCCAAGAACAGCGCCCTCACCTGGATCCAAAGCAACCTTCCCTGTATTCTTATCACAGGGACGTCCAGGTCTGGCCTCAGCCTCCAAGTCTCCTGTGAGTCCTCTTCATCTCCTAAACCCTAAAAGCCCCACTGGCAATGACCTAAAGAAGAAACAAGGCCTGCAGATGTGGCAAAGAGCCATAGATAAAGGGAACAAGATGACCATGACTCTGCCAGTCAACCTGAAGGACGCCAAACAGACGTGCACTGCGGTTCCTTTCACTCAGGTATGAGGCAAAGGTCGTTGTCATGTTGTTGTGTGTCATATCTGTACTTTTACCGCCTCTTTTTAAACGGTCAATGAGAAAATAACAATGTCAGGAAATGGCGACTTCTCATTGGCATTTAGAGCGGTGTCAGTCACTCTTGTAGTGGATTATCCCGTGGTGCTGTTGATTTACAGTTTGTCTAATCCTGTTGTGTCTGTTGTCATCTCCTCGCAGCGTGTGACAGCAGACGGATGTGACACAGTGACCGTGCACAACAAGCTCTGTTTTGGTCAGTGCAGCTCCCTGTTTGTTCCGTCTGAAGCGGAGTTTGCAGGTTCAGGTCCTGGGACGGGGGCCCATCACCGCCGGGGCCCCTGCTCACGCTGCGCGCCGTCCAAAGCTCACACTGTCACTGTGCCGCTGCGCTGCGGAGCAGAGGTGCGGGAGAGGCGAGTGATGGTGGTGGAGCAGTGCAAGTGTGAGACAGGCATCGAGGAGAGAAGCGCTGAGGCTGCAGCGTCTGTGTAGCTGGGACTGTTTTGCTGCTATTGTATAATAAGGTATAACGTGGGGGAGAGTAACTCTTTCATTGCGACTGATACCTGGGGAAGACATGGGTTTTATTCTTAGATCCAATCAATATTTGTATATGTCACTGTTTGTGCGTTTCTATTTTTGTATGAGTCTGAATGTGATATTCAGAGTACTAATACTAATACTGGTGCCGTGTTACACCACTGACTGTTGACAAAATGGCCTCTGTGCTGGTCATGCGTTGTTCCGTTGTTGTCCATACTGGACCGTAAATGTCCCAAACTGTGTTTAGATTCTTCTAGACTGAATTATTGTGATCTGCGAAACTGTCATTAAAGTCTCCTGCTAGTTCGCATTCCTTTTGCCTGGTTTTGCTAATTAGCTTGACGCCGGGAGTGTTGGATTTACAAGTGCAATTTAGTTTGCATGCGAAGCTCAAGTAAAAACATGAAGAGCGTTTGTTGTTTTTTTTTCCACCCACTCGCCTATTCATGTGTTCAAGTGTCAGCTCCTATACTTTATTAAAAAGCTGCGTTCCCGCCGACTTTTAGCACATGCCACTTACATCTGAAAGCAGCAAACTAGAGAGCAAACGGGCTATTGAGCATGGGTACTTAGCAGTAAGCAAACATAATTGTTTCAGCATGGACCCCTGAATTATGTATAGGAACCACCTATTCTCATGCCCAGTCTCCTTTCAGAGTAGTTGTGGGAATTTGAACATCATTCACTACAGATGCACTTGAGGGAGTGGGCATGTGTGATTATGTGTGCATGTGTTTTTTTTTTTTTCTCTGTTAGGGCCCATAAAACCTATTATTCATTTATATCCTGGCACCTGGGCCTGGTAAAGTGAACTCATCCCACACATCCTTACATACATTCCCAGAGGAGCATAAAGAAGGGGGCTCTTTAGGTTGCCTTGGCATGTTGTCAAAATGACTGTTTAGACGGCCATTTGCATTCACGTGGGCTTTTGGAAATCGTGAAAGCGCTCACTGCACTACGGGAGCGCATTGAGTCCCTTGGATTCCATTAGCATGTGATTAACATCTTGGGCTGATGGCTATATTTCCAAGATTGATGGGACAAATATTTGCCCATGGTTTAACTAAGAGGAATTATGGCCCACTTTTAATCAGGCACTTGTTTTTGTCAATATGCAGAAGGCAAGGGAGATGGGAAACTCTCAAACAGAGATCATATTGTCTGTGTTGAACCCCATCATTTCTAGTCTGTCTATCTATCTGTCTATCTATCTATCTATCTATCTATCTATCTATCTATCTATCTATCTATCTATCTATCTATCTATCAGCACACTGCCATGTTGTGGGTGATGATGGTGTTGGAGGAAGGAGAGTCATGGTCTCACTATCTCAGAGCCTAGTCTTTATACCCCTCTCCTTCTTCTTCTTCTTATCTTTTGTCTTTTCTACTAAAAAAAAAGAGAGATAAAAAGAAAATGGGCACAGTGGGGGTGGGAGGGGATGTGTGGAGGGAGCAGTTGTTGATTGAACAAACAAGGTGCACAAGAGAGTGCACCACTTAGCAAGACAGATGTCAGCCCCCTTTGCATTGTGGGATCCGGCGGAGCACTCCTGCGTCATTAAGGATGGCCTGGTTCCCATGGCGAGGGGAAAGGAAGGAGCGAGAGGAGGAGGGCCCGCTGCCAAGTTCAGCGCCTCGGGGATCAGATCAGCGTCACGGGGTGCTAAGTGGCCTAGTTAGCGCTTTAAAACACACAAAGAGCTGCCTGCTCTTTCAGTGTGTGTGTGTGTGTGCGTGTGTGTGTGTGTGTGTGTGTGTGTGTGTGTGTGTGTGTGTGTGTGTGTGTAGGCCTTTTAACTGTCAGACGTGGAAATGTTGGGAGGTGTGTGTGTGTGTGATGGAGGGGGTCGGGGGTGTGGGGGGGTCACAAACGATATCAGGTCAATCCAGGTGTATCAAGGGGAAACTGAATGATGCAGTGTGAGGCCTATTTTCTACAGTGAAAATGTTTTTTTTCTGGACCAGCAGATACAGTTAATTAACCACCTGAGGTAATTATTGTGGGTCTATGTGTTATGTCCTAATTGGCTTAAATATTCAAATAATATCCCCTGTGCCGGAGCGTTTTAATGCTGCTTATCCCGTCACCCTGTGTCACTCTGTCTCTCTGAGTCATACTGGAAGGAGAAGGCCTGCAGGATTCTGCAGGAGTCACTTGGGCCTTTGCAGAGGTTCAACCGTCATGGCAGCCTGTACCAGGCTCGACCGCAGATCAGACTCACAGATTTGGCAACAGCAAGTAAACGTGAACAGGGATCCATCGTGCACTCTGTGGAAACACTGGCAGGGTTTGCCATAAGGAGCATTCTGAAATAATACACTGACCTGCTATAGGCCACACTGTTTTTCTCACCTGAAACAGTGGGTGTCAGGCTGGAGGTGTGTGTGGGGGGGGCGGGGGGGGGATGGTGTCTGGAGCATGGCTAAGGTTTACCTCCCCACAGATGCAGTGGTACATGCTCACTCGAGGCGTTAGTCTGGACCAGCTGGTCAGAGCTGGCTTTGCTGGAGCTGGTGCCCCGGGCTAAGCCTGCCAGCCTACTGCCATGATGCCAGGCTGTGGGCCCGCCTGCCAGGCTGTCTGTTGGGTGCAGAGAAGGACAGAGTAAGGTGTAGGCTGCAGATTGAACAACAACAAAGTTTGTCATTGGACAAGATCATACTGCGGTTTTAACCGCAACCACTGCTCGTACCAGGAGTAAAAATAAAAACGTGTGTATGTTTATATGTGGGATGATACTTTTTGTACTTGGTCTGTTTCTGTTTTGACAAAACAGATGCTTTGTGAACAACTGAACATTAACAGATTGTAGATTAGATAAGAGACAGTAGATTAATAGTTGATAGTTTAATCATTCGAATTAATGCAATACAATACAAGAAAAGCAAAAAAACTCAAATTATATTAAATATAAATATTTTAAATTTCTTTACACCCAAAAGAATTGTGAACTTGTAGTATTTTGATCTCTTGTGTGTCTCTACCGTGGCTGTGACTCTTTGGCTGCGGGTTACAAATGAATATGTGATGACATTTGTGCGCCTGTGTGTTTGTTTGCGCTGATCGCAGCCTCAGAGTGGCGACATTAGTGTGGCCGAGCGTCGCGCTGTCAGAAAAGCCTCTGCTGGAGTGCGATGATGATGATAGCATGGTCGCTGTGGCAGGTGCGGTCCTGCATGCCATGCAGGTGATGTCTCTCATGCTCACTTAGCTAATGACTCCAATTAAAGTAATTAAGAGCTGGCACGGTGAAACCTGCTCCCCCCACCCCCCACCTGCCAGCCCATCCATTCCCCTTCCTCTTCATCAGCACACATCAGTGCCCACCGCACATCACTACATGCCATCATCCGTCGCACTACTTCTGCTCTCCTGCCTTCCTTTCATCTTTCCCTCACGGGCACCTCGACCCTCTTGTATACGCCTCAATCATCCGGCGCCGGCGCTCCTGCTGAGGCCTTTAAAAGAAACCTGATGCCTAGAATCAGCTAAACGCTCCACTCCAGAAACACTTAAGAGACCCTCAGTCCAACTTATTGTCAGCCGTGGCAGGAGAGTGTGGAGTCTTGGTCCGGCAGGAGAAGGAGGGTCGTTAAAAGGGGAGAGGGGGATGCTGGCCGGGTCCTAACGAGGGAGGAGATAATTGTTTTGTTTTGTTAGGGGCCCGTCTTCAGTGTAGAGGGAGGTGAAATGACATGCCACACATGGTTTCTGGATGAAGTGGATAGAGGGAGGGGTGAAGGGATGCAGACGAGATGTAAGAGCGGTGTAGGAGTGGACTGCAGCCCACAGGAAAGGGGATCATATGTTGTATGTAAAAATGTTTCGTAAAGCTATAGCCACAATGCAGCATTGGATTGCAGGTGGTTTATGTGCTGACATACTCACAAGCTGCCGTGAAAGTTTGATTAGGACCATGCACTGCGCTGTCTTCCTGCTCACAGGACTTCTAGAAGATCTCAATGTCACAAACACACACCAATCACAGGGCAGTGCAATATCACAGTCCACCAGGTCCAACAGTGGGAAAGACCACGCTGGGCTAAGCTGCAGACACAGCTTTGGCCACCAGGCCTGATCAGATTTATCACAATTTATGATTGGGAAAACATATGAAACTCTGGTGTCTTGGTGTTCTTTCAACACTTGGATTCCCAGACAGACTGACAGACGATGTGCCTGGATTTATCGCTGGCGTGGCAGAACAAACACTTTTCCAGAATCCCATCCCATTTTCTTTCAGGAAAAAAAAAAAAGACTTTGATGTGAACTTTGAGTTTACCTCTCCATGTTTTCGCCATGTGTGCATCCCCTCCACGCCATAGCCCCTTAACATGTCTTCAATACAAAGTGAAAAATGTGGTCGAAGCACAAAAGAAATGAAGTGTACTGCTTTTGATACTGTGCCGTCTCTGTATTGTGATACACGAAGACGAATCAGTGGAAATATTCCAGGGAAACGTTCATGGTGAGTTGAAAGCAGAAATCTACCATCGACATTGCAGCAGAGCTCACTTTGGTAATCTGTCGACTAACAGCATCAAGCAAATTATCCTGGTGGACGGTCTCTTTGAGCCAGACTGGTGAATCACCTCCAGGAGCCTGTCATCACTTCCATGAAGATAAATGCTGCCATTACACAGTCTGATCGAGAACCTACTCTCCGCTCAAAAGCGAGAACGACTATGGACGGCACTCAGTCATCAGATAAGTGACAGAACATGCCACAAACTGCGCTAACGCAATTTCTGCTGCGGCGCTCATCAGGATGCCGCGGAGGACAGTCCACGACAAAACAGTTTGGTCATTTCCTCATCATGAATTATGATCCTGAAACAGCAACTTCGGCTGTGTCTGTGAACAGGATCAATACCAACACAGGCGCAATTTATGCCGCTCATCCTGCCAGTGTCATAGATATCTGTCCACAAACAGTCATCCTCGCAGCGGGCAGAGGAGGGAGGGGAGCGTGCCAGTGTGTGCGAGGGAGACAGAGGGGGCGCAAGAGAGAGGCAGACATGCGCATAGGAGGTGGGGGCAAATGGGGGTGGAAGGAAGGGGTGGGGGGTGGGGGGGGGCAGCACGCCAGTGTTCAAGAGAGATAGGCCAAGAGAGAAAGCGAGGGAGTGTGTGCATGTTGGAGGTTGTGTGGAGGGCTACAGAGGAGGGGTGCAGGTGGCATGGAGCTGGCGCAGGCCTGGCCCACTGTCCCCTGGCAGTGCCAGGCTCCATCTGTCATCAGCAGGAACATCTGCAGCCCAAGGTGCCCTTGTCACCCAGCGTTAGAGTAACGAGTTTGGCGTTTCCATTAGTCCAGGGCCCTCGCCCGCCTGGCTGGCGCTCGCCAAACCCATGGCATTTTGGGTGTGAGCTTGTGTGTGTGTGTTTGTCTGCGACTGAGAGTGTGTCTTGATATGAAACAGGATCGAGGAAGCGAGCTGGGGGTGACAGGATTTGTTTGTTGGTTTGTGTGTGTGTGTGTGTGTGACTGGCCGAGCCAAAGCAGCATGGCAGCGGCGAGCGTTGACCCAGCTGGGCTGAGCCGCCATGTCGAGTCATGTCCCCTCCTGATGTGAGTGTGCCCAGTGCGCTCACACCGCTGCCAGACGCAATCTCTGCCCCCCTCTCCTCATTCTCCATCACTTTTTCTCCCTCTCTCATCTTCCTGTCTTCCATCTGTCTGCACCCCCCCCCCGGCCGCCCGCCCGCCCCCCCACCCCCCTCCCCCCCTCCCCCCCCCCCCCCCCCCCCCACTCCCCCACCCCCCTCCCCGCTCCCTCCCCCCACTGTCCCCTGGCAGTGCCAGGCTCCATCTGTCATCAGCAGGAACATCTGCAGCCCAAGGTGCCCTTGTCACCCAGCGTTAGAGTAACGAGTTTGGCGTTTCCATTAGTCCAGGGCCCTCGCCCGCCTGGCTGGCGCTCGCCAAACCCATGGCATTTTGGGTGTGAGCTTGTGTGTGTGTGTTTGTCTGCGACTGAGAGTGTGTCTTGATATGAAACAGGATCGAGGCAGCGAGCTGGGGGTGACGGGATTTGTTTGTTGGTTTGTGTGTGTGTGTGTGTGTGACTGCCCGAGCCAAAGCAGCATGGCAGCGGCGAGCGTTGACCCAGCTGGGCTGAGCCGCCATGTCGAGTCATGTCCCCTCCTGATGTGAGCGTGCCCAGTGCGCTCACACCGCTGCCAGACGCAATCTCTGCCCCCCCTCTCCTCATTCTCCATCACTTTTTCTCCCTCTCTCATCTTCCTGTCTTCCATCTGTCTGCACCCCCCCCCCGGCCGCCCCCCCCACACACACTTCTCTGACCTCTCTCCCTTACCTCCCCGTGCCCCTTGTACTTTCCTCCCCCATACGCAGGGCCCTCGCACCCTCGCTGCCATTCTGCCTCGCAGCTCTACTCACATATTTGTCTTCCTTGTCCCTAAAAAAACAGATGGTTCCCAACTCCCTCTTTTCATCCTCCCTCTCTCCCCCCCTCACGTCCCGTGTTTCCTTCCATCCAGCCCACGTATCACTCGCAGTCCACCTGTTTATTTTGCCCCCCCCCCCCCTCCATCTTCTAATAGCTTGGTTTTATTCTTACTTACCGCACTCACTCTGACATGACATTTCATTAAAATTACACGTGGCTTCCACACTTACCAACTCCACTTCTAGCAAGATGGCTGCTGTTTGTGTTCGCGCCACATGGTGGCTCTAACGAGCAGCAATCTGTCTTAACATTAATGAATCCGGCTTTGGCTGCAATTGTGTCAATTACCCACAGAATACTGATCAGACGAACAGGAGCACATCAGAATGGGGTAAAGATTGATTCTTCCTGTTCACTCTGTGTGTGCAGCGTGCAGGCGTGCATCATAAATCATCTCAGTGTTTCGCCTGCAGCTCGGAGGGAAATTAGACACCACTTAATAAAACAGCCCTTCACTGAGGCCTCGAGCCAGTTGGACTTTCTGAGAGTGTTTGACACGTAAACTTAATACGCTCACGCAAACACGCATTCAGACGCATAAACACGTATCATACAGTATCTAAAAAGCCTTCCTCTCTCTCACGCTTCAAGTTTATTTACTTCCTGTGTAAGGGGGTTTTAATTTATAGTTAAGATTCGCTCTGCTGTATTTTTAATTCCTGGCCTGTTCTACAAAGGTTCCTCATCCCCCTATCAACACTTGAAAAGTGAGTGGAGACGGAGTAAATGAGGCAGCAAAGGGAAGCCGTAGTGAGATAAAGAAAAGGGAAGCGACAACTGCTAATCAATAAGATTTCTCCAACCTAGTTTTTTTTTCTTTACCCTCCACACCCCCCCCCCCCCCCTGAGGCCCCCCTGAGGCCCGCGGCATTCAAGACGAGCCAAGACGAGCTTGGCATTGTCGAGCATGCCTTAAAAAGAAACACCTGCGAGGTGGAAGACTTTAAAAACCAGCAGAAAAAAAAAATCCTGCTTTTCGCAGCTCTTAAAAATGTTGGCAAATGTTCCATGGGTTTTCTGGGAACAAAACAGTAAAAAAAAGAAAGAGCTCCCATGCAAGTGAAGACAAAAGGGGATGGTTTTCCACAGAGATGGAGGTGTCATTACACTTGAGATGGTTGCCAGATTTGGACTTATCTTACCCCCACCACCCACCCACCACCACGCGTCCTTGTATCTATAGCATCTTAATTTATCATCAGTGCCCGAGCAGCGTGGAAGACAAATAATGGATGGTAATATTTAGCTGTTGACAAAATATGTGTGCGGCTGTGGAGGGAGATGGAAATGGGGGGGAAAGTGCAGCAAGACAAAGATGGAGGAAGCTGGAGAGGAGAGGAGAGGAGAGGAGAGGAGAGGAGAGGAAAATAGAAAGGGGGGTAACTAAAACAGATGGCACTCTTGGCATCCATCTCTCTCTTAAATCTGTTTCTGCTGTTTTCCTCGTGTGCAGGAGGCTTTAACCCTGTGGTAACCTGTGTCCCAGCCTGACCTCGAAACCTAGCTGATGTATGTAACAAGCCTGTGGTGTGTGTTTACGTGTACACGCGCCTGTTCCTCCCTGCCATGTCTCTGTCTGCACACTCATTTAATCGGCACCCTATGGGGGGAAAGTGCAGCAAGACAAAGATGGAGGAAGCTGGAGAGGAGAGGAGAGGAGAGGAGAGGAGAGGAGAGGAGAGGAGAGGAGAGGAGAGGAGAGGAGAGGAAAATAGAAAGGGGGGTAACTAAAACAGATGGCACTCTTGGCATCCACCTCTCTCTTAAATCTGTTTCTGCTGTTTTCCTCGTGTGCAGGAGGCTTTAACCCTGTGGTAACCTGTGTCCCAGCCTGACCTCGAAACCTAGCTGATGTATGTAACAAGCCTGTGGTGTGTGTTTACGTGTACACGCGCCTGTTCCTCCCTGCCATGTCTCTGTCTGCACACTCATTTAATCGGCACCCTATGGAAGTCAGCATCAACAGTCTGTGTTCAGGAGCTACACACATTCAGTTGCTCTGCATCTTGCATCTATCTTGTGTAGATATAGATAGATAGATAGATAGATAGATAGATAGATAGATAGATAGATAGATAGATAGATAGATAGATAGATAGATAGATAGATAGATAGATAGAATAGATAGATAGATAGATAGATAGATAGATAGATAGATAGATAGATAAATATATAGATATAGAAATGTATAAGTTATATACATAACTTGTCTTTACCGAGGGACCCTGAGCTACTCATGTCATTTGTGGGGTTTTTTTTTTTTTACTTGTGCACATTTGTCCACATGCAGATTGGATTTTCAGTCAGTGGCTTCTTGTGTCCCAGTACACCTCCTAAACCGGAGGTCCGGGTATTTTATTCTGGAAAAAAGTGCCACTTCCGCTGATGCCTCACTCGTGCACGAGACTCAGGTGTGTTTCTCCCGTGCATCGGTGTGTCCACAAGCTAACGCTAAAATGAACCCAAAACAAATGTCACTGACGAGCTTTTTTAAAAAAGGGAGACATAGCTGACAGTGAGACACCGGAAGCGTCTCATGGTGACAACAATAAGAAAGCTACATTTAAAAATAAAATGCCAAGAGTCCTACTTTAATCATCGCAACAGGTGATTGACGCACTCCACACCTGCTCTGTGCTAACATGCGCTGACCGGCAGGTAAACAAGCTCAGGGCTGCTGACTCTGCATGATGGTGAGTTGATATTGATAATGGTGTAACAACTGTTATAGTTACATTTACATATTTAAATTACGTCTATTAATATTACACATCACACCCTCCCCAAAATGTTAGGTCTTAAACGCCTGCAGATTCACATTAGCACCATCTATACCATCTGATATTTAATGTAACTACAAATACATACATTACAGAGACATAAGCACTGCCCACACACTGAGGCATCAGCTCTGGTTATCAAGAACATTTATTTTGACAATCCTTACACAAGTAACGATTAATAATTTGGATAAGGACGTTTTCCTTTCAATTTTAATTGCTACTTTTCCCTTTTAAGTAAAGATATGAACGTTGTATGGTGCTCATGTACTGTACAGTTCTGCACATTCACTTTACAGTATTTTCTTATTTCTTTATTTTGTTAAAATAGTAGTGTGTGTTCATGCTATATACAGAAACCCCAATAAATAATTTTTTCTAGTCTGTACCTCTCCTCCACTACATTTCAGAGGGAAACTGATAAAAGTGTTTCATCTGATATCTCATACTCAGTGATACATGGTCATACTTTTACCAAGGTAAACACCTGAATGCAGGAATTTTACTTTCATACTTTGTTACTTTTACTGTCGAAGACGATGTGAATACTTCTGCTGGCACATATAGTCTGTTTGATACGCCGCACACATTTTTTTCTGTACTTGTTCGGTGAATTTGTTCCACAGCAACATATTGTAAGTTGCTCTTCCATCAGTGCATTCACAGCTGCTACAGATCAGATAATCTTTTATTATCCCAGCCTTGAGTCCAGAGATCTGCCTGCAAGCACAGGAAATATTTTTGCTGTTGTAAGCAGAAATGTTCAAATAGCATATTTGAGGTTCGAAAGTTTTTTAAGGTGGAACGTGGAAAAAAAAAAAAAGCAAGAATCCTCAATCCTGTGAGCGACAGGACAAATATCCTGGTTCCAGCACCTGGGATGTTGACTGTGTGTTAAGGCCACATTCGTCTCTCAGTGAGAAGAATCATTCATGTGCTGACTCCCATACATGCTTCTATAGACACACTACAGATTTCACTCTGTGCACATCACTTATACGTGGGGTGCCGCGGTGGTGTGAGCTCATTTGCATAATCTCCCATTTAAAGAGGGATGTGCTGGAAGCCAGTGGGGGGTTGATGGCGAGGGCCGGGGTACAAAGTGCCCATTGTGCAGTCCCAGGATAGGGAAAATGCCCTGTAGGGCCTGGTTTGTGTGTGTGTGTGTGTGTGCTTGTGTGAGAGTGTGTTTGTGTATGTGTTTGTGATTGTTTATCTTGTGTGTCTGTGTGTGGGAGCCACACCTGTCAGGAGAGCCTGAGGGAAGCAATGAGACCGCTATAATGAGAGTACACACATCCCTCTCTCTCTCTCTCTCTTTCTCTCTCTCTCTCTCTCTCTCTCTCTCTCTCTCTCTCATTCCCTCTCTGCGTGTGTGTAAAGCAGATATATTCGACAGGATTTCATTAAGACAGACAAGAGCATTAAAATATGTGAGCCATATCAATCTTTTACATCCTAATTGTTTCCCTTTATTAACTTGGCTTGTTATCATTCCATTTTCTCTTTCTCTCTCACTGTCAAACACACACACACACACACACACACATGCACACATGGTCACACATACTCCCACTCACTTTCTCCCACACTCAGCAGTAAGCACACTTAGCAGCAGCAGCATGATTTGATTACGTCTCCTCATCGTGCCAAATCATAATCTACCCAAGACGCAGCAGGCCGATAGGATCAGAGCAGAGAAATAATGGTAAAATCAGATTTTGGGGCGGTTTTGAGGACGAGAGCCCAGAAGTGCTGAAATAGCTGGTGGCTGTGTCTCTAATGGTAAAACGTAATGTTCAGCAATCTGCTTAATATCCCCGCCACGCTCATTAGATTAGTGAACATTAAGGAGATTGGAAGATTTTCATTCTATTGTTTTACTATGGCAACACAGGGGCACGGAGGCCATAGCGCTAATGATGTGGAGCATGAGGTACAGAGGAGCATGAGGGACACGAGGAGGCTGCTCGTGTCATTTCTGGTGCGGAGGCTGTGTGGGAAGCCTTCAGATGCGCTACAGAGGAAGATATAGTTAAGAATTCAAAACACACCGACACAAACGTTTCTGAACCCACACAAAGATCATTGCACAATTTTGTTGTTTCCTCATCAGCATGGGAAACAGTAGCAGCCTGAATTTGTCCCTCTATTAGTGACTAATTCCTCGGCTGCTTTGGCTCAGGGCAAGACAGAAAGCAGTGTGTGACCACCACCAGTAAAAGCAGCACCGTGCTGGGATTCAGGAACGTTATCGGAGCTCAGAGTCCTAATTCCACACTGGGAATTCTGCCACCAGTAACATAATAAGTCCACTTTGGCTTTGAGGGAGGGAGAAAAAGGTTTTTTTTTTTTGTTTTTTTGCTCTGTAGTCTTGGCTCCTTCGGCGGTAAAGTTCCTCAGGCGAGCGTAAACAGATCAACAGAAAAACAGCTATTTTATTTTGCAGGCTCCCAGCAGTTGTATGAGCTAATAAGAATAACTATTAAAACCGTGTTCTGGGCCCTGAGGGGGGATTTTTTTCGGAGAGAAGGCAAATTATATGACCTGAGCTCTGGAGGGTGTTTCATACTGCTGGATTTTGTGCAGAGAACTTCACATTTCTACTGCAGCTGCAGAACTTGTTAGAGGATTATTTCCAAAGCCGTTAAAATCCTCTTTCCTCTTATTGCCCTGATCTATTCTCACATCTCACCCAAAAAACTGAATTTGTCTCACTTTAGAAAGGTTTATGAGACTGGGCCAACAGTTTTTGGAGAATAATTATATTATTCTTGGGTTCTGTGGCAAAATTTGGTAAAGCCTGAGATGATCCACTTTCCTTGTTGCTAGGAAAAAGGGACAACAAGTTAAATGGACACAGAAAAGCTGGGAGTAATTCCGAGGAAAACACAGTTATATATAAACGCAGGCTAAAATATATTAATTAAATTAAAGTGTTTACCCAGTGTTTCCAAAACTGAGCACGGTTATTAAACTCTAGCTGTGATTCCACATTTTGAACATTTGCTTTGAAAAAATATGTCGGTATTTAAGTGAGTCACATTTAAGTGAGTATTTAAGTGAGTCACATTGTAAAAGCATTTTAGAGTCTGATGTAAAGCTACATATATAGGCTGAAGTCATTTTCATTTCATTTTCAGTCATTTTTATTGCTGATGATTTAAAAATGTACACAGGTGACTAATGACACAATTCTTTCACAATGCACTGAACAAAAGAAACGGAGGCGCTGCTCAGCTGACATAGTGAATACTTATTGTAATTGTAAATAGTGGTTACAAACTTATGGAAGATCTTAGATAGCAGTGTCTTTTATTGGTATGTTGATATTTTTTATTTGGGTTTAAGTTATTTTTTTTTGTAGATAATAATAATCTACAGAATGTATATGTATAGGGTTCAAGGAATGAGTACCAGTAGGGTCACAGTAACATCATGTATGAACCACTAGAGGCCACTAGAGGTCCTGTCCATAGGATCGCAACCGAACTGCCTATATTCATGTATTTTATTTCCCAGTCTGACCAGACACATATATTATATGAAGGGAAGACTTTTTATTACATATCATTTTTTTTCTATCTTTTTGTCCTAATCGGTTTAAATACATGATTTATCGTCAGAGTGATTTTTGACCTTTGTCAAATTACTTTCCATCAGAGTGGGTGTTTTTACCAGATGTACTGAAAATCTCTCCAGGTGCGTCTGGGATGGACGCTGTCATTGTGACCTTGACCTTTGACATTCACCCTTGGGTTTGTGGATGTCCTTTCCTAACCACATTTCCCTGAACTAACTGGAGTGAGACACCTTGTCGGTAGCATTTAGCGCATCAACCATCTCTTATCATGGTAACAGGCTGGATTCTTCTACGTCAATACACTCAGTCAGGAACTTTCCAAAACAGACCTGAATAAATAAATCAGTCACAGCCAGAGTGAACGTTTGTGCCAAATTTAAAGAAATTCCCTTAAGGTGAATTGTGTGAGTGTATGCTCAAGCCAAACCACAAAACTATTTTCATCAAATACAACTTTGAGGTCAAGGACTATAATTATGTTACTTTAAACCAAAACACACAAATATACACACACACTTACACACTCAGATTATCATTGTGACAGTTGCTGTGGCTCTGGCCCTTGTTTTTACTCCTACTGAATTTTAACTTGTCAGGTGATTGGGGAATCGTAGGTTTCTTTTACACTCACTGTTATTTTTATTTTTTGGATTAAAGTTCATGAAAAGAAAACTGCACACACACACACGCACGCACACACATACACGCACTCAAACATTAGCAGAATCAAAAAGAGATGCCAGAATGAAAACATTAACCATCAGTGGAAATCCAGAGCCAATTTTAAAGTTAGCTTTTGGATTTAAGACTCTCTGGGGTAAGTTTCATCAAAACAAACCCAGAATGTACTTACGGAAAATGCATGCATGCTATTTACACTCAGCCAGTTCTTTTGTTGGTGAGTTTATTAATCAATAATATGTTAAAGCCAAAAACATGTTATGATATATTTTATTTCATATTCACCACATTTATACAACTTGAAAGTACTGAACTTTCAAATTGTACAAACGCTCTTGAGTCCGTACTATTTATTTATATATTATATATTATATATAGCCTATACATTTATATGTATTTGTTTATATTTTTATCAATAGACTAGCGTAGAACAGAATACAGTAGAATAGCAGAGTCTTTTCTGTGTGCATGTGTGTGCATGTGTTGTGGGATGTAGTTGTTTGTATGCATGAGTCGACATGCAGAGCTGAACTTTGTCGTTTGCTGCTGTCCTGGGTTTCTGACCAGACAGTGTCTAAGCATTTAGCAGAGACTGGTGCAAAACGCACAACTCACACACACACACACACACACACACACACACATACACAGAGACACACACACACACGTACACGATTGTATGCTTTATAAGGTGCCCACCGATGTCATGGCAACCCCATATCCTAGCAAGAGGGAAGATGCTGTGTGCCAAAAAAATGCCATGGAAACTTTTTCTTTTCTTTTCTCTCTTTTTTTTTTGAAAGCCACGTTGCCCAGAAACCTTTGAAGCTTATTAAGTGAAACCAGTGATGAGACAAATGGACACAGAGACACACACAGAAAGAGAGAGAGAGAGAGCTAGGGAAAGAGATGGAGAGCGAGGGATGGGAGTGCGTCCTGTTCCTGGGCCAAAGTGGGTCTTTGTTTTAGGGAAGGGAACATTGTGAACCTGCAGTGAGTAGGGGCGACTACCTCACTAATGCTGCCCGTTCGTTCGTTTTACAGTAGAGATTTGTCCACCATTGTTATTACAACAGTGCATCATGTGAATCCTGCTCATCAGAAACATCAGCGCTCACACTTTTTTTTCATCTACTTGAGAAGGTTGCACCAGTGCACTGGCAGGCTTTACATGGTGCTGGCAAGAAACTGCTAACGGGCAAAATTGGAAGGCGTGTTGAGAGATTTCCATTTGTGTGTGTGTCTGTGTGTGTGCAGCCATACATTGTCGACATTTGCTTTTTTAATGAATGTTTGTGTATGTATTTGAATTTTTACTCGCAAATGCATACCTGCATGCGTAGAGTGCGAACGCATTCATCATGCATGTGTTGGAAGGTGCAGGTGTGTATGCACGTGTGTGTGTGTGTGTGTGCGCTCGCTGTGTAATTAAATCAGTCCATTTCTCCTTGAGTTAGCTTGCGGCGCCAGTGGTGCTGCCCAGTGAGACAGTGTCGGAGTCTGCCAGTTTCATTAGCCCTGATGGATGACCTCATGACAGGCATTACACACACCTACACTTCAAAGAGAACTTACTCCAACTCGAGTGAGTGGAAAAGTGAATGTGTGTGTTTGTGTTTGTGTGTGTGTGTGCGTGTGTGTGTGTGTGTGTGTGTGTGTGTGTATGCTGGCACTGACTGCATGGGAGTATTTCATTCAATGCCCCTCTGACCATCAAAAACACGTATGTGGATTTCAGTGGTGCGTAATTCTGTTCACATGTGAACAACCTACTTTTCTTTTTAATCATACGCGCATATGTGTGTGTGTGTGTGTGTGTGTGATGTCAGTGTACAAAGCACTGCTGTGAAATGCCCGTCTCGCATCAGACTGGATGCATGCATGTGTGTGTGTGATAGCATCTCTGTGTCTTGTGTGTACTGTGTACACTGTGCACCAGGGGCAGGGCTCGGCGCTTAGTTAGGATTTTTGGTGGCGATTTCCATATTGCCTGGGGTCATGTGGGCACGATGCCCACTCCTGGTGCTGTGGGTACCCGCTGAGGCGTGGGGAGATTAAAGCGGGCGCATGGTGCCACAAAGGGGCCTGTCTAGTGCTTTTTAATTCCCCTAAATTAGGGCACAGTGCCAAGGCAGCTCCCTGCTATGACAAACACTCCATAACTGGAACCACAACTACTGCTCAGCAAGATACATACAGAGAGAGAGAGAGAGAGAGAGAGAGAGAGGCTGAACACTTACTCTCCTTTTCACACACTTGGACACACATGCTTGCATACTTGTAATTAGCTGTCTGTAGTTTTTGCTAGTTTGTGATGGACTGTCTCGATAATTTGCTACCATTCACATCACTTCAGTCCAGTTCGCTGCATTCACTGGAAATGATGTCAAAACACCAGTGGAATGTCCATGCTGGCTTGCTTGAATAATTGTATTTGTGTGTGTGTGTGTGTCTTACAAACCCTGAGGGTAGTGGCATGCCACTAAAGAAACAGTAGGTGGACGCTTGGTTGGTATTTGTATATATCTTTGCAGATTTGGTGTGTGTGTGTGTGTGTGTGTGTGTGTGTGTGTGTGTGTGTGTGTGTGTGTGTGTGTGTGTGTGTGTGTGTGTCCATGTGTGTGTCCATCTGCCCTCAGGGTAGTGGCATGCTGCTGAAGGGCTAGTGTATGGACACCAGGGTGTGTGTGTATGTCAGGTCTCCCAGGTCCTTTTCTCTGTCTGTCTAATCCAGGTCCACTCTGTGAGGTGCAGCGCTGGCATCAGTACATCTCTGTCTCTCAGTCTGTTGGTTCTCCATAGGATCACTGATACCTTTGTATTCCGCCTCACACATGATAGTGTGTGATCTACATTTTCATTATTGTTGTCATAAAGGAGCGTTCATAGCTTTACAGGGAAGCTGATGGGAATGCTGCTGCTTTGTAATAACACTGAACGAGTACACTCCGTCTCTTTACAACTTCTCTTTTCTATATTTTCTGTCTAAGACCCACTCACACAACGTGTAATACCAAAACAACTCAAGTATGAGGCAGTATATGGGCACACACGCTATGTTGTGTGTGTCTGCTTGTGCGTATGTGTCTGAATACAAACGCCCATGTTAGTCTGTCCCAGCATCTGGAGCCTTGACACAGTTTTTGAAGCGCTGGCTTTGTCCATACAGAGCTGGGCCAGTACACTCTCTCTCTCTCTCTCTCTCTCTCTCTCTCTCTCTTACACACACACACACACACACGCACACAGCCCCATCTCATGGTGCCAAAGTGGGCAGCCTCTGCCTTGGCGTTGCCTGGGCCTTCTGGTGCCCTAGATAGCTGTGTGAGTGTATGTGCGGGTGCGTGTGTGTGTGTGTGTGTGGGGCACTGGCATTTGGGGGGGGGGGGAGAAATGGCAAGGGTGCTAGGTGCTGGGGGAGATTAGGGGAGAGGAAGAGGAACGAGCTAAAAGATGGGTGGGGGTAGGATGTTTGTGTATGTGTATATAAAGCGGGGATGGGGGGGTGGTGTTTGGTGGGTGGGGGGTTGGTTTGGGGTGGGGCACCTGGCATGTGATAATAACCCTGGGAAAAATGCTCATTGCCTCTAAGGAGAAAGGTGCAGAGCGAGAGAGGTGGGGTGTAGTTTTCTATGTGACAAGACAGAATGTGCAGTGTGTGTGTGTGTGTGTGTGTGGGGGGGGGGGGGGGGGTCATTTTTTCCA
>JAFBJQ010001300.1:311896-439936 GCA_016785345.1 Trinectes maculatus
GAAATGGCAAGGGTGCTAGGTGCTGGGGGAGATTAGGGGAGAGGAAGAGGAACGAGCTAAAAGATGGGTGGGGGTAGGATGTTTGTGTATGTGTATATAAAGCGGGGATGGGGGGGGGGGGGGGTTGGGGGGGGGGGGGGTGGTTTGGGGTGGGGCACCTGGCATGTGATAATAACCCTGGGAAAAATGCTCATTGCCTCTAAGGAGAAAGGTGCAGAGCGAGAGAGGTGGGGTGTAGTTTTCTATGTGACAAGACAGAATGTGCAGTGTGTGTGTGTGTGTGTGTGTGGGGGGGGGGGGGGGGGGGGGGGGGGGGGGGGGGGTGGGGTGGGGGTGGGGGGGGGGGTGGGGGGGGGGGGGTGGGTGTGGGGGGGGGGGGCAGGGGCGTGGGGGGGGGGGGGGAGAAATGGCAAGGGTGCTAGGTGCTGGGGGAGATTAGGGGAGAGGAAGAGGAACGAGCTAAAAGATGGGTGGGGGTAGGATGTTTGTGTATGTGTATATAAAGCGGGGATGGGGGGGGGGGGGGGTTGGGGGGGGTGGAGTTTGGTGGGTGGGGGGTTGGTTTGGGGTGGGGCACCTGGCATGTGATAATAACCCTGGGAAAAATGCTCATTGCCTCTAAGTTGAAAGGTGCAGAGAGAGAGAGGTGGGGTGTAGTTTTCTATGTGACAAGACAGAATGTGCAGTGTGTGTGTGTGTGGGGGGGGGGGGGGGGGGGGGGGGGGGGGGGGGGGGGTCATTTCTGTCATAGCTTGGAGGACTGGTGTTCATCCACAGCTGTGCAAAGACAGTTGTTCATTAATCCCACTCTTATTTGTCCCTAAAATACATCTCCACCTTTTTATGGATCCAATACAAGACGTTAGCACCAGCGCTAACACAAGCAGCTATTTACACAAGGCAGAGACAGGAAACTATCTGAATCTCATGATGCAGTCTGCACCTCCCCAAAAACACTCCCCACACCCCACCTCCTCCCACACAGCACCACAGATGCCCATGTTGCCCTGCAACAGCTGTCTCACCATGTGCCCCACCAAGTGTTGCCACCCAATGGAGGGGAGAGGAAGTGAGGAGGAGGAGGAGGGAGGATTTGGGTGGGAAAGGGAGGGAGGGTGCTGAATTTGGATGGGAGGGATAAGGTCATGAATATTCATTGTTTTCTTTCTCTTTTATAGCAGAGTTTGTGTGGGTTTTATGGCCATCGTGTTTCTTGGTGATCGATATATAATTATAATTCCTCGTTGTGTTTTCACTAGATCATTGTTTCTGTTCCCGCCTCCTTCTGTCCATGTGTCTGTCCTTCTCCCTCCGTGTCCCTCGCTCATGCGGGTCGAGATTCGGTTGAGGTGATGGCCAGCGTTCATGTTTTCCCCCCATACACAGGAAGCCCCTGGTGGCAGAAAGGGGAAGGAGGGTACGTCAGTCAGTGGGCACCCTCTGATTGGTGCAGCGGGTTAACGACACGAGTGGTGACCAGTGACCAGAGGAGAGATGCATAGTAACAGCGGGGAATGGAGAGAGGGTATTTTCAAATGCAAAAACCGGTCCAACAAGTCAGGTGCAGGATCCAGACTCCATCCAGCAACTGAACAAAATGGAGGGCCGGGGTGGTGTGCCGCCATTTTGGGGCAAAATATTTTCAGTATGCATGCCATGTCTCATAATTAAGTAGAAATAAATGGCTCAGGCTACGCTGCTAAGGCACGGCAACAAATGACCTCAGGCCCTCATGTTGTTTTGCTGAAAAACTTTGATTGGTGCAGAAATTCTGGACGACCAAAAAATAATCATTATCTGTATGTAATTGTTTTGGGAACGAATTGTGAATTGACGGCGCCATAAGCACGAACCCGATCTTAATATCAAATTAAAAACAAAACAAAAGAAAGAAAAAAATTCAACGACAGATTTCTGTGTTTGCAACGAAGCCATATCTGTCACTTTTAATTTTATTTTGAAACTTGAAAAGTAAAGCGGGCGGTACAGTGTGTGCCAGAAGGGATGGACCTGAGTTAGTTGAGATGAACAAAACAAAAACTAAGAGGGGAAAAAAAAGAATTCAAAAAAAGTACAAGAGGAGTTGGTGAGTGAGTGTGGCACAGCACCCTAGTTGTGTATTTGTTCATTTAATTTTGAGGGGATGAAAGCAGACAGGCATAAATAGGGGCAGACGTAGGGAGATCACAGCATCGTGTACCGTATTGGTGGGTAGTGTGCCACACAGTCTGCCTCCTAAAGCAATAAATCTGAAACAGCATAATAGATAAACACAATTCAGAACACAAAATACCCTGTGAGGGAAAACTAATAAAAAACAGAGTGATTAAGTGGAATCAGAGCTCTTAGGCAGTATCTGGAGATGGGGGCTGTCGCCATACAAAGACCAGCGCGGGCCAACACAACAGATGAGAGAGCATAGGGACGGGGGGCCGAGAAAACGAGGGCTAAAAGCAGAGGGAACGAGAGACAGATGATGGAAGCGAGGAAAGGAAGGATGGAGGAGAGAGAGAAGTGAGGGATGGATGGGGCAGCAGATCAGAGGGAGCCTCTAGTGTGTCTTGCTCTCCCTTTAAAGAAGAGCCAGGAAAACAGATTAGGAGTCCTCTTTTCTCCTGGGGGAGCGCGCACACTCACTCACACACACACACACACACACACACACACACGCACGCACAACCTCCATTCAACCGCCCTCCTCCTCACACAAACATAAAACTAACTTTTACAGCGCGCCCGCCGCTGACCTGCCCGGCCCCGAACAAATCCACCCAGTGCTGAAGCAGCCCTCGCTCACAGAATGGGTGGAGATATATGGAGACACAATAACAACCAGTGTGTGCTGCGGTTTACTGCGACCTCGCATCAGGTCACGTTTGCGAACTGTTTATGACACAAAGAGGAATAATGTGAGGGAGTAACTGCTGCTTCAGAGGGAACACAGGCGCACGCTAACACTGCTACAAACCACAGCGTGGCCACTGTCAATGGCAGAAGGCAGTGTTTACCTGGACAACAATTATTATTATTATTATTATTATTATTGTTGTTGTTGTTGTTGTTGTTGTTGTTTTCATTATTAATATTATTATTATATATGTATATATCTCAAGGCTGTGGTCTTTTATGATCAGTTGGACTGATATTATTTCCTTTGCTTTGTTTCTTAAAGCACAACGAACCCACAAAATGTGAAAGATGCCCTCTACAATTTCTTGGAACCAGAAGGTAAATAAAAAAAGATACACATTCAAGCATTGGTTAAAAAAAAATGTCTCTAGTTGGTTGAAAAATGACATAGTCATTTATTAAATATTTAATAATGAATTTTCTGTTGATTGATTGTTTGATCATTTCAGCTCTAAACAATAACATAATGAGTGATCCACACTATTGCTCATAAAAAAAATATCTGCCTCACAACTGAGCTCATGCCATATACTGTAAGTTAAACTGTATGTGTGTGTGTGGTGTGGTGTGTTATCAAAGCTGAGTGTAATGGCAGCTACTGATAAACCACCGCAACTAAAACACAAAGAGACACACACAGATGACACTCGCCACAGCAGCATTCTTGGAAAGATGAAATCTCTCCTCAGAAACCGACACAGCTCGTCACGTTTGTCACGTCGTCTGATGTTACTGCTCCGACTCTGACCTCTCACCCTCAAACGCAACAGTTTCACCAAGCCAACAAATCATTAAGATAATGTAACATATCAACGTTTCAACCAAGCACAGCAATAACCCAAATCAGTGATACATTATTAGATTATAATAACTGAATTTGTATTACTGGTGCATTCGAGTGCAAGTATCATATTCATGTTGCAGCTATGTAGAGATGTAGCTAACACTTTGTTTTATATAATAACCCCCAACAGCCCAGGGATATGAGGAAATAAACTCATTTAATTAACGAACTAAAAATGTATGAATTATTGTCAAACGAGAGAAAAGTGAAAAGATTGTGGGAAATTGTGAAATTCCTTATTGAGCAGTGACTGAAGATGGAGTGTGTGTGTGTGTGTGTGTGTGTGTGTAATAGGTGCACATCCAGAGGGATGAGGATGCATATTTTAATAGCAGTAGAGTATATTGCCAAATAGCTTATTGCTAAGAAGCAGTATAGAATAAAACACATTTAATGCAGCGCCTGGTGTAAATATAAATTAACTTTTTTTTTTTAGCCCAGAGGAAACTTTTTTTTTTTTTGTCAAAACCTGTAGGTTAAAAAGTCTCCATGACTCTGTAGTGGGAATGTGCTCTGCTGGCAGCAGCAGCAGCGTGAACATACTCCACCCTCCATCCCATTTCCCTGTGCCAGGGCCGGGCATTCCTCACCCCTCCAAAGGCCGGATAGTACCCACTCCTTCTTTCTTTCTTTCTTCCACACAAACACACACAGACTTCCCTCGTTTTTTTTTGTCCCCATGCAACTACTTCACACCAACTATTTCCTTCCTTTCCAACTTGCCACATACATTTCTTTATTTCCTCTTTGCAGCCACCCCATCTCTCATTCTTCCCTTTAATTCCCTTCCATCCAAGTCTTTTCCCCCTTCAACAGCCCTCAGTCTCCACCACTCTCTCCCTCAGCTGCTCTCTCATTTGGGTTTATTTGCATGGCAGAGCGTAAAGGACACAGACTGAGTGAGCAGGGCCAGCAGAGCCCTCCTGTGTCCATCCAGGCCAGGACTGAGATTTGTAATGCTAGACAACACCCGGCAATGCAGGGATAAAACCTCCGCCGCCACAGACAAAAAGGGCCTTGTGTTGTTTTTTTTTTTCTTTTTTTCCTCTTTCCACTGCTTATTGCAACTCTCGCATGGAGACGCAGAATTCTGCGGGCCGTTTCCTTCAGCAGGGGTAGGAATGAAGATTGTAGAGAGGAAAATAATAGTCCACAGACTTTGATATACGCTCTCGGTATAGAATTTGCATAAGGCCAAGAGGTCATTGAAGTTAAGTTTGACTTTGGGGCAGCAGAGGGACAGAGAGTGCAGTGAGGTGCTGTCATGGGGCAGCGGCAGCAGGACCGAGGCCGCCGAGGTTTATTTGTGTTGTCTGCCGTGCCGTGAAAATGACGCTCAGCTATTTTTGCTTTTCTTTATTGCTTCTTTATCCATTTGACTGCTCCGACGCAGCTGCTGTCTGTGATCCTACAGCTTATTTGCTCATTTAAATGTTGAAGATATGATCATTTTCATATTAATAAATAAATAAACAGGTAGTGTTGTGGTCCAGGGAGCAAACATAAACTATTTTCTTGTGTTACTGCTTTGTAGAGAGGTGCACAACACATGCCTTTGCACACATTCTCAACATTATCTGGTTCTTTACATTGTGCCCCTTATTATTTACTTGAATATCAGTATACACTTGTTGATTTAGGTTTTGCTTAAGCTGTGCGCCTTGTTTTCGAATACAATTTCTGGTTTGTACCTTTTTCAATTGATCTTCTTGCAGCCGCACGTTGGAGCCAAGTCGTTCTGGGATAGGTCCATAATCATCTGCAGCAGTTCCCCTCAAGGCCGCAGCAACTTCAAGCATTTCCTCTTTTCTTTAATAATTAGTTACAACATGACTTTTATTCCTGCGTGTGATGTAGAGGGAGAGAGAAAAGGTTTTCCTGATTTATTTCGGGGGTTTTCAGACAGGACTTTGGGACTATATGAGGAAGTCCCTCCGTGTTGTGTGAACTTTGTGAGCCTGAGCCAGCAGCGTATACCCTCCTCTGCTCAGAGTGAGGTTTAGGGAACTTAGTGCCCACATAATGCCGGGTCTTAAAACAGTGTGGGATCAGAGCCACTGTGGTCTGCAGTAATGACTGGTTTCGGGGGCTGCGGCGGGACACACCGCTCAGGGCTTCCATTAACCCAAAGATCAGCCTAATTGAGCTTATAGGTTTACTTAAATGATTAGGGCCTGTGCATGCCAGCGGATTCCCCACTGTTTGTTGTTGTTTGTTTTGTTTTTTGTTTTTGTTTTTTACTTTTGGAACAAAATAAATGAAATTTGTTCAGACTGACTAAAATGAACTAAGAAGGTTACCTTTTTCTAAGGTAGCTCCTTTTTCATTTATACCTTATTAATATACCTTGAGTGTTTATGACAAAATTAGTTGGGTAATTTTGTGTCCCCCAACAATCTGAAACGTGTGTTTGTTGTAATTTAGTTAGATGATAGTTTAGGGAGAAAGAAGTTAGACCACAATGTCTTTAGCATTATTTTAAGAAAAAAAACTTGAGGAATATCAGCATAAAGAGCATCCGGATGAGGAGGAGGGAGAATAAACTATTATGTCTGCTGCATTAATAGAAAATATTAATGGGTTTCCTCTACGTAGCATTGTTCTGTTTTTATCTCCAGTCTTTTTTTTTTAATTATTATTAATTTAATCCGTTAAGATAATCACTGCTGTGATGTTTTTAATGTGTGTTATGTCCAGCACAGGTTCATTACACGGGTCATGTGCAGGCAAATACAATCATCAGATATGTGTCTTTAATTTGCTTTTTTTATTATTATTATTAGTTTAAAAAAAACTGCCCGTGTTTGTGAGCAATATTTTAAATGGGTTTTACCTGAAAAAGCTTTTCACTACACATTTTCCATTATACGCTGAACAGCTATTAAAAAAACAACTATTTGTATTTTTGTTCGTTCCACGAACAGGTTTGCTGGATTTGGACATTTACATTGGCAGAGGCTGTTTTCGTTTAGACAGTCTTGGGCCTGCAGCAGCACAGCGCACTGTGGTCTAACTCCACTAACCCTTACTTGTAAACTCATCAAGGGTTAAGTGTATGTGTGTGTGTGTATGTGTATGTGTGTGTTTGTGTGTGTGTGTGTGTGTGTGTGTGTGTTGGAGTCAGGCGCTGGTGTTTTTCCAGTCATCTGGTCATCCTCCAAACAGGCCGTCGGGCATGTGCGGGCTTCCACCAGCATCTGTAAGAAAAGACGAGGATTAATATTCAAAGGAAACGAAAAAATACATTTAAGAGGGTCACGGTATAAACTGTGAAAATTATACAGCAGCTTGAGGCAGGTGTGTCATTCAACCTATAAATCATCAGAGGTGCTGAACCTATTAAACCTTTCCCCGATTAGCCAATTCTTCTTCTACTACTTCTTCTTCTTGTTATTATCATCATCATTATTATTATTATTAATTATTATTATTGTGCCTATTTATTATTTTTTTACGACCGTTTGCTGTTGTTATTTTTTGTGTGATAGAAGGCTGAATTTATTTTCATGGTCAGTCCTTTCAGCCCTCCATACACTCCCCTTAATAACAATAATAACAATAATAATAATAACAATAATAATAATAATAATAATAATAATAATAATAGTAATAACAATAATAATAATGATAACAATCTGCTAAATGTGGGTATAAATTTGGAAATAATTAGGATTTTTTTTGTGATAATATGTGTCACTAACGAGACATGGGAGTCTCACGTTTGACAACATATGATTATAAGAAGCCACTTTTTTTAATGGTTTGAAATCACAGAGAGTTGCAGAGACATTTCTCTGTATATATGTTTTCTAGTTGGGGTTTAATTAACAGAATCCGTCTCTTTTGACTTCCGCATTAAACAATATTAAGACTACGTCACCCAAAAAAAACATCAATTATAATAATTGGCTCTTTGGGGCCTCTGTTAAAGTAAAGACAAACAAACTCCTCTCACCACAGACAGCACTTCCCTGTTCAACTGAAATTAGGCTGAAACACCAAACGTAAATCACAGATTCAATTGCAGATGAATAATTGATGCGGCCAAATGTGTGGGGAGGTCAACATTAAATTATTGATAAGCCGTCATGTCGGAGGAATGTCATTATAGACGTCCGATAAGGGGAGGGGGGGGGGGGGGGGGGGGGGGGGGGGGCAGTCGGATAACGACACAGGCGCAGCTGAAAAGCAGGAGATTTTACAGGCTGGAATAAAGTCAGGGCTAATTTAGCATCAGGACAGTGACGATCCACAGTGGCACAATCATCAGGATTTTTTTTATCATTGCATTGTCTTTTTTTTTATCAGCAAATAGTTTATTGTTGAAGTTTGATCATATCTTGTATAGATGCGCAGCCAAGATGTGCGCGAGCTTTTGCTTCTTCTAGTTGGAGCATATTTTTTTAATGTTTGCTTCCCTGGTTGTGATTGATTTGCTGTTTATTTTGTAATGTTGTGTTCTTGGTGTCACGCTGTTGTGCATGCAGCAGGGTGTAACTCCAGGTCCTGCTGGACACCTGCATGTGTTGTATCAGACTCGGTTTCTGCTCAGACCACTGACGTGTGGGTCACAGGTTACATCACTGTCTGTCTGTCTTCACTCTGAAACGTTCTGAACCCTTTGTCTGGATAATCAGACTGTGTCCACGTGCGTTTCTGTCCTGTCTGTCTGTTGTCTGGGCCAGAGCCCTGCTTCTGCCTGCTGCTGCATGGTGCTGCTGCTGCATGGTGCTGCTGCTGCAGGCCTCTGGTCTCCAACGCTATGAAAATAAGTATTATTTCTCATGTGCATGTTCCTGTGTGGATTTTTTTCCCCTACAATTTAAAATTATTTTATAGATTACAATATGTGTGGTCCTATCGGTGGTATCTAAGTCTGTTTAATCCTGCAGCGTCACACTGCTGGAGCCTGTCACTGTAAATCTGTGTGAGTGAAGTGTTTGCATGAGCTATAAAGTTAGAGCTTGTTGAATTCGCGTGTCGCCATCACAACCATCATCATAACGAATCACTTTACAACTTTACAACAACACAATGCACTTAACCTCACACGTGTGTTGCACATCTCTTAGCATGTGTTAAATCCTCCTGCCTCCATAAGCTGTGTGAACCTGAAGCTGCTCACGAGAGGAGCCTCTGGGTTTGCTGACTGAAAACTGAGAGAGTTTTTACACATTGTGTCATTTAATACATTTACATGGAAACTCAGTGTCCACTGTCAGACACTCGGTGCAGGTACCTGCATGCGGGATGTATGTATGTATGTATGTATGTATGTATGTATGTATGTATGTATGTATGTATGTATGTATGTAGGCTACAGCTCTAATCCCCGCCATCCGTCATTTAGCCCCTGCTCCTCCTCATGCTCCCGGCCCCAGCTGCTCGCCTGGCCGCCGCTCTCTCCGCGACAGACTGCGCTCCGCTCGCGTTATTAATAATTCACCTCATAAGTCTCCGGTTTGCGCCGCGTGCGGGCTCAAGCTGGGCCCCGCCGCCCCTGTCAACAACTGCCCCAATCCAGCCCCTAATATCAGTGTCAGTGAGGGCCAGCGGGACCGGGCCGCAACGCTGTGGTGAGGTGAGCGGTCTGGTGGCAGAGATTGTTGGGGAAGGGAAGTGTCGTCGCCGCCGGAGCGCGCGCAGAGCTTCCATCTTTACGCACCGCGGCGCACGGAGCTCGGCTGGAGCCGCTGCGCAGGCATCCAGCTCCCGGCGAGTCCCGGACGCCACGACGCTTTCATCTCGTCAGCTCTGAGGAGGAGGCGGCGGCGGCGGCGGCGAGGGACCCAGGGTGTCCCCCCAGTTTGTGCGTAACTCCGTGTGCGCGCGACGCGTGTGTGTGGAACAAGAGGAGAGAGAGAGAGAGAGAGAGAGAGAGAGAGAGGGAGAGAGAGAGAGAGAGATACGAGGGTAAAACAGCGCGGACGCGCGGCGCAGGAGTCAGGAGCCGCTTTTGGAGACACACGCTGCCTGAGTGACGCGGCTGCGCACAGGGACAAAACAAACAACCTAAACAAAAGTTGCACTGCACAACCCACCGCCTCCATTATTTTTGTTTTCATCGCGTTGGTAATATTATTACTTCAGGGAGGGGGGAGGGGGGGTTACCTTCTCCCGATCTACTGGACAGGTTCCGCCGCAGAAGGACGCACCCCGGGACTTTGACGCAGACCTCTGCCTGACTCCACGCCGCTGGACATGTGCGCACCTCGGGCCACACAGCCGTAGACTCGGGGCTCGGAGCCGCTGTCCTCCTGTCCCGCTGTCTCTCACAGAGTGGACCCACTTTTCAAAGAGCGACTTTTTTTTCTGTCTGGGCCTAAGGCCGACTTGTTTAAAGTTCCCTTTTTTGCTTCCGGCAACAGCGACGAGACCAAGTCCTTCTCCCCCAGCCCTCAGTCCCTCTCTCTCACTTTTTTGGAAGGCGAACTTTTAAAGGAAAATGGGGCACTGAGAGGTTTGGCACATCTCCCCGCGCTATAATGGTACGTGCTGTGTAACTCAATCGTTTCCCTCTGTTCAGCCTATAGGGTAAAGTATATACGGCGGAAAACACACACACACACACACACACACACACGCACACACACACATACACACACTCTGCGTGTTACTGTCAGGGGTTTTCATGCCTCGCTAAAAGATCAGAACTTTTTTTGCAGTGTGTGCAGAGTGTGACCACATATGACGATGCAACCCACCTGTGTGTGTGTGTGTGTGTGTGTGTGTGTGTGTGCGTGCGTGTGTGTGTGTGTGTGTACCTGTGAGAGTAACTTGCCCGCCAAATGTGATAATAACATTTAGTACATTTTGAAAAGGCACTAGTTGAATACACTTGTTAACACACTGGTTGCCATGTGTTACTTCCCTCTCATGTATCGTTTGTTGAGCCAAAATGGCGCGTTATTTGCGCACTGTGCTTTATTTCTCATCTCAGTCAGAGATCGTCAAAGCAGCGGCGCTATAAATGTAAATCTGTCTCTTAAGTTAAATGAATGGACTCTGCCTGATGGGTTCACTGCTGTGTGCAGGCTGAGCCTGATCTTCCTGATCAAACAGAATAAAACACACATGCCTCCACAGACGGTGACACATATATGTGTGTGTGTGTGTGTGTGTGTGTGTGTGTGTGTATAAAAACATACGTACAGCTGGATAGATAGATAGATAGATAGATAGATAGATAGATAGATAGATAGATAGATAGATCTCTGCATATAGAGAAAGTATTTATTATTAATATTATTATGTTATATGAATGATGATATTCTGTGTGTTCTGGAGGAGTCGACTGCTGTTTTTATCAATGGCCACTTCACTTGCGTAGTTGATGACACTTTATACAAACTACAAAGGGGGGTGGGGGGGTGGGGGGGTTGACACACAGACCGTCTTGTGCCCCGTGAACATGTGCTGACACATGTTACTTCCACAGCGTATAGGCAGCATCAGCTGCAGAGAAACTGTGACATATTGTTGATGTGCAAATCAGAAAGGATCATCGTGTGTTCGGACGATGATGATGATGATGATGATGATGAGTTTTATTATCTTTGTAAAAGGAAATGTAGCACAGGGTGCAGGTGCATCAGATGATTGACAGCGAGAAAATGATTCTCTGACATTAAACGGCCTCTGTCATCGTGCGCTTCAAAGCTTTAAAGCTTTATAATGGGCTATAATTAAAATAGCATCGGATTAAAATCGTGACCAAAACGATGACTGATCTTTTCTTGTCAGCCCAGAGACATCACAGTAACATCATTCGTCTGAATGGCCGGCGCACTGTAATTTGACACAGCTCATGGCTGATATGTCGAGTTGTTGGTTTTTATGTCTCTTTTTTTAATTTAATTTAATTTTAATTTCAAGGTTACGCACAGTTTGTCAAAAGAAACACACTGTTATGGTGTGAACAGGATTAGTAATTACACTAACTCAAATATAGGTCTTTCAGGTAACCAAGCTGTGTCACTGCACTTCAACAGCTGCTTGGCAAATCTGACACGTGGGACCTAGAATTAAAATTCAACACAGTAACACTGCCTTTTTAAAGAAAAGAAAAGAAAGCATATTGTATTATTGCCCACTTTAAAGAAAAGAATAAAAGAGCAGTTTCTAAGTTTCATATACACACACACACACACACACACACACACACACACACACACACCATATATATATATATATATATATATATATATATATATGAAACAAATATCTTACTGTATTATAAAGACTGTCATTGTGACAAGTTTTATTTTAGTTTATTTATGCTTATTTACTGTGCCTAACCATATTTGTGTGTGTGTGTGTGTGTGCGTGTGTGTGCGTGTGTGTGTGTGTGTGACAGAGGGAGAGATAATTTAATTATTATGGGTCTCTTTGTCGGCCTCAGCAAATATGACACCATACCTGCACAACAAGATATGCTGCAGCTCAAAGGAGACAAATTGCAGGTCTCATATGATTTGTGATGTCAGCTGTTTAATTATCTGCCTTTATTTCTTAAGGTAAACACACAAATAGGCCATGCTTCATTGCTGACAGTGGTATTACAATCCCCATTTAGTTTTTATTGTGGGGCTGTAATGTTACACTTGGTTGCACTTTGGTTGTTGCAGAGACAACCTGCCAACCCACGGAAACTGTCAGTCAAATACAACCGGAGGCTGTTATTGGTGCCAAGCAGGGTTGTGTGTGTGAATCTTGCCATTATAATAAATAAATGCATACTGAGAATCATTTCAGTTAAGGTAGAAGTGGGTGAGACATTTGAAATGAGCTCAACACGCTACTCTATTGAGTTATAATGAATATGTGTGTGTGTGTGTGTGTGTGTGTTTTGTGATGTAACTCCATGCTTCCTGGTCTTTGTGGTAAACTGCTGTATTAGAACCATAACCGCAAGAAAATCTCCCCATGGATCAGTTCTTGTGTGACACAAAGGGCTGATTGTACCAGCCCAAACCTCATTGTTAAAAGCACTTAGCCAGTGTGGCTGGGTCTTAACTGGGTGAGTGTGGTTTGGCCACGAAAAAAAAAAAAAACATGCCGGAATAAGGATACCATGGAGGGAAAGGGGTGCCAGTGGCATTGGGTTACTTACAGAGGTTGAATATGGTGTGAGCAGTGTGGCAGGGAAACTGCCTCTGCCCGGGAAGTTCACTGTTACAGTTGGCATGTATTATCTACAGGCCGCAATCCATAGTCTAGCCTGTCGAGCAAGATCAGTAGTTGACAGGCGAGGTGTGAGGCCAAGAAAATCTTGGGGTGTGTCACAATGTGTGCTCTGTTCAAACTTGTTTCGCTGTAGCGCTTATGGTAAAAGGTTGTATTTTTATTTATGTTTTTGTAGCGTGGAGTTAGGACGGCTATTGTTAGGACTGGCATAGTTTCACAGCTATTACTCTGGCATTCAGAAGTTTCTGTTCACCCTGCTGACTTGCATACACTAAAACGATCTTTGATTTGAGCCGCATGCACGCACGCGCACTCGCACACACACACGCACATGGTTGAATTTCTGGCAAAAGTCAAATATTGTTTTGCTTAAGTCATGTGAAATGATTTTACAGACCTGCCTCCTGCAGTCAGTCGGCTTTAATAGAACCTGTTCACACCGTGTGCCTCACGCCACAGCCACAATCCCACCGTTTACTATTGTCTTAAACACAACTGCACAATTAAGCAATCTTCAGCGCTGTACCTTGGCTGTACTTCTGACCCAACAAAAACCTCCAGGACCCAGAGAGTGGAGTGAAATAATTAGCTCCACTCTGCTCAGCCATCTATCGGCCCATGTTTTTTAAATGCAGAACCTCGGCTTCTCATCTTCTTTCTTATTCTCCCTGTTTTCCTTCACCCTCTGGGATAGCTGTGTGAAAAATCACATTTTTCCAACATTTCCCCCTGAGGTAGCTTTGGCAGGGTCTCACACAGCGGCCATCTCTGCCTTTCATACACTCCTCACACACCGTGGAACAGATCGCCGGTGCGGCCCGGCGTCTTTGAAGTGCTTGCCATCTCATGCAGGTTGGCTGGACTCTCTCTTTCTCCCCATCCCTCCATTTTCACCATGTGCCTTAAACCTGACAATGTTGTTTTCAGCCACCAAATCAGGAGCATAAGAACACCTTTAATGACACAATGGTGGTGATGAAAGATGGACTGACAGCGGTGACAGTGGTTGTTGAATTTGCACGGAGCCGCAGCCCAATAATTCAAGAGACGAGGCAAACACGAGTGCGCGCAGTGGAAGTTTTTGTGTGTAGGTGGTGAGTTTGTGCGTTTGAGTGTGTTTCTGTGTGTGGCTGCAAATTGGAGATGCAGGGAGACAGAACGGCAGAAAGGAGGATCATTGATATGTTGCCATTTGTGTGCTTTAAAATGGAGCCATCTGAGAACAAATTCCACCATCAGGGCCTTTCATACACAAAGCTCTGTGGAGGTGTGTGTGTGTGTGTGTGTGTGTATCAGTGTGTGAGTGTGTGAGCAGGTTTTGGAGATCTCACCTCCAAAGAATTTGGCCATATGGTCGTCAACACATACACCCGGAGAGATAGAGCGACGGATAGAGAGCGAGCCAAGGAAAGGCTGTGTGAGCTGGTGAGGGAGAGAGTAAAAAAAAAAGTGTCTTCTTTTGTCAGTGGATGCAGCAGGAAATGCAGTTTAAACGAAACCATATACCCCTACCTTAGATCAGATGGCTCAGCCCAAAAAAATTCCACAAATAAATAAAAAAAAATCACATCCCCGACTCCACATATTTGTGGAGTGGGAAAATCTGTCTCAATTAACACATTTGCACTGGGCGATGATGGACTCCAAATAGGTCACTGACTTAGTCTCCCGCCTCCGAATCTTCCCTCTAAAATGTTAATTAAGAAGGGCTTTGAGATTTTTTTTTGCTCAGGGCTGGCCATATGGGGCGGGCATATGTTCTATATATATATATAGTACAATATATAATTCATACACTGCTGCAGGAGAGAGCGATTTGGGGCCTGGAGGTTTTGTTTTTTTTGGGGGGGGGGGGGGGGTTACTACAAGGGGGGGTGTTACTACAAAGGAAGTGAGTATGGCCTCCCCAGTGACAGGTACAAAGCTTAGCCTATTCATTAGCGTCATGTCATTCACTGTTGCACAATGGCACGGTGGTTCATCAACACTTGTCTCTGTGGCTGACAAACCAAGAGGACATTTGGATTCCTCTTTGTCGGCTGGTAATATGAACTGACAGCAAACTATCTGTGGTGGGAGCGCAGCTGATTGTTCTGCGGGTTTTCACATTCTTCCAAAGAGCTCCTCGGGTCGAGTCAGTAATATTGAGTCTCCCTGCACATAAAGGGCCGCATATGCACCACGGCTAAATCTCAAATAGCCAGTGTGTTGTCTCAGACACTGTCAGTTGAACCAGTTGTCCCGGTGCCATCCACTCAGACGCCCATTCACCAGCAGAATGAGGCGGAGGCAGCCAATGAAAACAGCTCTTTCCCACCCGCAGTTTTTTGGGTCTGGCTCAACCAATCAGAGGAGGTCTGCTGGTGCACCTGATCCTGTTTCTGGATGAGGACAGCCAATCACAGAGGATCCAGCACACCTGATGCATTGTGGTCTGCTCGCTGATAGCCAGTGGTCTCGCCCTGGTACGGATCTCCACACAGGTGCCCTGGATCCCGGCCCATGATTCTGACCCCCGAGCCAATCAGATGCATAGT
Source organism: Trinectes maculatus (assembly GCA_016785345.1). NCBI lineage: Eukaryota > Metazoa > Chordata > Actinopteri > Pleuronectiformes > Achiridae > Trinectes > Trinectes maculatus. Next base: position 327,374 of record JAFBJQ010001300.1, read on the forward strand.
CTTGTTATCGGACACACGTGGCCTGGCAGACTTTGTGCGTTTGCGTCTTGTTTGGTGTGCACCGGCATGGAAATGTATGTGTGCATCTCAAAACTCCGTCCCCATAAAGCTCTGCTGTCTTATCAGCAGGCCTCCCTCACGCCGCTCACTGGCCTCGTCCTCTTCTTCAGACGCAACAATGGCCACAGTGTTGCCCCCTTAAGAAGCCGAGGGCCTCGGCTATAAAAGAGACTAAAAATAAAAAGAAACATGTTTATAGACTAATAAAGATGATTAGAAATCGCACAATTGCAGAAAAGCGGAGGGTTTGCGAGCCCAGATTATCTGTAATAAAAAGCTGAGGGGAGCGACGGGGGAGAGAGGGAGAAAGAGAGTTAGCTGTACAGACCGCTCATTGCGAAGGATATGAATAGCCTTTGTTTTCACCACAACTCAGGGCTGTGTGGTCTGCCAACGTCTGGCTCTTATTATGGGGTTTGTGTCTGTGTGTCTGCGTAAGTGGCATGCACGTGTGCGCGCCGGTGTGTGTGTGTGTGTGCGCGCCCGTGTGTTTTGCTGTGTGTTTTTGTGCGCACAGACGTGGAAAAAAAAAAAGTGTCCATACGTGCAGGTGATTATATTTTCTAGAGGGTGAGACTATGTGTGTGTGTGCGCACGCTTCAACGTTCCCACACTGTTTTCTCTCTGCTCCCGTGCAGCTGAATAAGTGTGGCACGGGGTCGTGGGCTGGCACACGCGTGTGCGTACGCCTTTTTATCCGTTAAAGTTGCGAAATGGAATAGGATTTCACAGAACGGCACAGCGGCTGTGGGATTTGGGCTCCCGTCGGCTAAGTAGAGCGGGATAGGTTGATCCAATCAATGGCAGAACTGCACGGAGAAGCCCATTTCACAGCTCCGGGCCCTGCCAGAACCCTGACTGCCTGCCTGCTCGACTTAGAATACAAATGAAGCTCCCTGAATGCACACTTACACACACATGCATGCATCCTCACTGGTACTTACAGACAGTCTGGCTGTGGCTGTGGCTGTGGCTGTATCGTGCAGGAGTTGTTAAGCAGGTGCTTTTTTCTGCACAGATGAGATGAGTCTGGGTTGTAAGACTGCATCACACTGCACAAGTACATTGTGTTGTCTCACTTGGAGGATGCGAGGAAAATCAGTATTTATATTAAGTTTGTGATTGTTCAAAACTGTTTAATAAATTCTCAGTAACTTGTAAAATAGCATTTTTAACTGAATCCGTTCTTTGTATAGTTTTGTTTATTAGTCAAATGGCAACAAATGATACTGGCTGGTAAATACTGAAAGAAATGTGGCTATTAAAATGTCTTAATATTCAATATTTATTTATTGTTCATAGTTAAATGCTACAATTTCTGGTCACAGCACTGTCAAACTATGTAAATATCAAATATTGCTCTGATATTACTGCAAAAATAATCTGAACTAAATATCCCTCTCCCTGTCTTTTAGGCCACTGACACCTACCTGGTAAACAACGATCCTGCTAGAGGCCCAGGGATGCCTGAATGTTTCCTCGTGTCTGATACATACAGGGTATATACACACACACACACACACACACACACACAACCCCAATCTGTCCTTGTGAATGTACTGATGTCCCAAGATGAATTTCCTGGACACACAAACAAACCCGGTCCATTAGGAATAATCTCCTTTTTCCTCTGTAAAGATTTACTGCAGTTGAGATGGTTTGGGTAGGGGGAGTGGGGGTGGGGGGAGGTGGGGGGCATTCAGAGAACAAAAGACTCGGCAAAGCCTGCTCCAGAATCATTTTTACACTGTCACACTTCACCAAGGGAATGTTAACCACTTTATTCTGTTCATTCGTACGACACTGAGTCGGAGGTTCTGGGGTTAATCTATCCAGGAAACACATCCACATTTTTGAGTGTTGACATTCTGCCTCGAGCTCACGCTTATATTCATTTCCTGCAAAATCTCCCGCATATCATGATGGATGTCCTGAACGCGTCTGTCAGCTGTGCTGATGTGTGACGACCGAGCTCCGCGAAAACACTGCATTTCCTCTTACCGTCAACTATCTTGTCACATGTCTTTGTTTTACAAGGTGTTATTTGTGCCTGTCAGACATTTTGGCCTCATTGTCGACTCCGAACACATTTTCTTTACGTGCGGGACAAAGCCAGCAGCCAGTTCAAACAAAACGAAATGCGAAACACGGCCAAGCTGGAGATCTTTTAAGGACGCTCTCTGCGTGTGACGTGAAGTACATGTGGTCATTTTGATTTCTTTGTCAAAACATTGTCATTCAGGCTGAGTTCAGACGTAAACGTTGGACTGCACATTTGGCCGCTGTGCAATAGTTGACGTGCCGTTTTCAATTAAGCAATCAAAACATCGGACCAGAAAAATAAATCGAAAATGTGACGTCAACGTTGACTACAAACAGCGCGGAGACTCACAAATCCAAAGCGCTCGGCATAAAACGTACGAGCAGCCATTGCACACAGTAAACACATAAAAGGCAGCAGGCGTAACACATTGCTCCACACACGCTCTCAGATTGCAAACAGATCCATAGAGTCTCTGACATCCGCACTGTGTATGATATGCTTGTCAGCCATAACGGCCAGTCAGCCATTTCTCTCTGACTGCATATGCCTGTATGCATTTGACTGGCGTGCTCTCCCTCTCTCCCAGAGCGCACATAAACAGCTTACTCAAACAATATTTACACTGTACGGTGTAGTAAATGGCACAGTTACGCACATTTTCCATTCACATATTCCCAGTCTTTTTGAGAGGCAGCCTCGGCCACCTGTCTCTCACATTGAGCATGCTAATGGCAATATCAGTATGCTACATCACTTTCAATATTTAATGCAGTAGCCACAGGCGATGGTAAACAGCAAGTATACGGGGTGTCCCGTGTGTGACTGGAAGACCACAACACGCTAACTTTAGACACAGCATATGGTTTTCTCATGTGCTTTCTAATGGCAAACATGGAGTCAGAAACCACTGAAGCCCTGTGCGCTGGAGGGGCTTCCATAGGTGATGGTCAGACGAAGCCGTTTGATCACAGGCGGAGGGAGGGAGGGTTTGGAAAGAAAACCTGAGCACCAGTGTTTTATTACTCCTGCGGTTGCTATAGTTTGTTTGTTTGAGCCGAGCGCCGGCTCGCTGAATACTGAGACGGACGCGTCGGGCCCGACTGACGACGGAGACAAAAGACAACCCGTGAAGGACGAAAAGCGTCTGTGCAGAGGAAAGACGGCAAGAACGGCAAAAGATTGCGAGATACAGCGGGAGAAAAGGCTCCGTTCAAAAGAAGGCAGTGAGAAAAGGGGAAAAGCAGCGGACAGAAAGAGAAGGAGGGAAAGCAGCACAAAGGCTTTGGGGTTTGGGCCTGTGCCGTGGTGGGGTGTGGTTTGGAAAGCGGAGAGACGTTGGAAAGCGAATAGACTACACCTCAATATGCTTCACTTTCTTTCACTTTTATTTAGAGGGTTCCTTCGCATTTAAATCGAATTTTCTTTTCTCCACGCCCGTGCCAGCATATCTCTGACCGCAAGACTTTTTAGGGTTGTGAATTTATGTGCATGTGCGTTGTGTGTTTGTGTGTGTGTGTGTGTGTGTATACTGCACTTTATATGCACGTGTGTCTGTGGTGCGAGGATCTAAGTATCCTACATAGGCTGAGGTCTCGTAAAGCTGCGCGGCTTCATATCCCCCCTGAGAAACTTGGCATTCAAGCACTGGGGTGACTTCAACCCCCCGAAACCGCACCCTCACTCTCACACATACACACATGAGCGTGCACACGTTTCATAAAGCCTCAAACACACACTCTCAGACATATGCACACACACACACACACACCCTGCGTCAGAAACCTCTCGCAGGGCTCTCACACACACTCTCACACACATGCACAAGGCAGAGGCTTATGTATAATTGCAGGCACTCTGCCCGCATATATGAGTTTGATTAGGCTGAGGAGCAGGCAGCGAGCGAGGATGAAGCCAAGCCTGATTAGAAACAGAGTCTATCGCTTCCATACAATGGGAGTCACAATGCGACTGCTTTAGACCACTTCGCCCAGGTTCAGGTATCTTTTGTCTCCATGTGCGCGTACAGTTCAACATGCAATATGACTTGGATATGGTTAAAAGGAGAGAGGGAGGAATCCAAACGGTGTCACAGACGAATAAATTACAGTCATGCACGCGGTAGATTTACAACTTGCTGTAATAACTTTGGATTTGTTTAGTTCCTTGAAGAGGTTTTACAGAGGTCCCCAGAAATATGGGGGAAATCTTAACGCACGCTCTGGTTTGTAGACATTTAGAACTTTCTGGTTGAGACCTCCCTGTCCCGAAATGAACAGCATCCTCGGGCAAAGTCGAGCCGTAACTCAGGCCGTGACGCCTTGTAAACTGAACTCAAAGAAAATATTCCAGGTCACGTTTGAGCTGATGTTTCAGCCGAAACCAAACACTTTGTCCGTCCGCGGCCAAACGTCTGATTTACTTGGACAAATAGTCCTGTTAAGAACAGAGGGCCTCTGCCACGTAAGGCACTTTTACAAGATTCACTGGCAAAACTGCCCCACAACAGAAATCTGAGTGTGTCCCTGTTTTTGTGTTTCTGCATTTCAAGAGCATATTAACACATTAACAATATTAATACATAAAAAACATAACTTTGAACACAAATGTGCTGGTTGACATTTTATGTTTTCCCTCTATTCATAAAGATTAATTATTTCAAAATGTGCCCCAGAAAGAAAGTTTAAACACCACAATGTGGAAAGATCGGACAGGAATATTTGATTTAATACGACCTTCTGTTACCTTTTTTTTTTTTTATCATACCAGAAAACTAATCCAAATTAAAATTTAAAATAAAAACATTTTAACCATCCTAAAGATAGATAGATAGATAGATAGATAGATAGATAGATAGATAGATAGATAGATAGATAGATAGATAGATAGATAGATAGGAATCAGGATCAGGAATATTACTGATGTTATTACTGATTGTTATATGATGAATATTACTGATGTTCCAGATCATTTCCTTTAAAATTAATGAAAAGTACTTTAACATACGATGGGGTGACCAACACCAGTACTACATGAAAACTATTACGTGAAGCACATATAACATATAACACATGTACAATATAGAATTTTGGTCGATATGAAAGGAGCGGGTAGGAAGAGAGAGAGAGGGGGAGGGAGGGGGGGTAGATAGATAGATAGATAGGTAGGTAGATAGATAGATAGATAGATAGGAATCAGGATCAGGAATATTACTGATGTTACTGATTGAAAAGTACTTTAACATACGATGGGGTGACCAACACCAGTACTACATGAAAACTATTACGTGAAGCACATATAACATATAACACATGTACAATATAGAATTTTGGTCGATATGAAAGGAGCGGGTAGGAAGAGAGAGAGAGGGGGAGGGAGGGAGGGAGGGAGGGAGAGTTAGAGAGAAAGAGAGAGGGGAGGGAGGGAGAGCAGCGAAACTTTCTCCTAAAGTTAGTGCGGAGCTTTCACTGTGAGCGAGGCGGGGTTACAGCCGGGACTCAGCCACAGCGGCTTTGCAATGCGGCACCGCAGCGAACCTCCATCCACCTCTCTTATCAGCGACTCCAGCTTCCCCCTCTAGACGCCACCACCATGTACTCTCCCTACTGCCTGACGCAGGTAAGACGAGCACACCGCACCGCGCTGCCCTGCCGCCGCCGCCGCGCGCGCTCCTCCGCGCCGCCGGTTTTCCGGTTTGTTGCTGTCCGCTCTGTGGAGCCACACTGTTGTGTTGCCCGCGCGCTGTTGCTGCTGCCGTCATTTGTTGCGTTTTAGGGAACTTTTTTTTTCTCATCTCTTCTCTCTTTTCTCCGATACTGTTCACCCCCTCCCCCCCTCCTTCTCCCCCCACTCTCCCCCCCTCCACTCCTCCAACGGGCTTCTCTCTCGTGCGCCTCATTGCGCATGGTTTTGGAGAGAAAATGGCGCTTCTCCCAAATCTATTTGATATGAAACCGGGGTTAGAGGAAGGGGAAGGAGGGCGGACAAACCGGCGACTTATTCAAGTCAACACTCGGACCTCGTGGCAAAGCGAAGAAACCGCACACACGGTGCGGCTCGTTGCGTTTGTGCGGCAGTTTGTGTTTTGTTCGGGGGGAGGGATCCGGACCCGCGGCTGTCCGCCGGTCTGCAGCCGCGCTCGGTCATGAATGTATGGAGGCTTTCAGGCTCACATCCACACCCCCACCTTCAGATTATTCTAACCCGGCAGCATCGTCCTGAACTGAAACTCAGTTTTTATTGATTGGTTGATTTAGGGGAAATAAAGTGTGTGTGTGTGTGTGTGTGCGGACGGAGAGGAGCGGGGGGCGTGTGGCCGAGCTGCCTGGCTGCACCTCCATTAATGACAAAACGCACTTGAACTTTAAAGAAGCAGCACAGTTACCGACCTGAATGTTATGTACGCGAACGTCACTTTAAATGAACTGCATTGTAGGGCGAAGCTTTGAAAGGCTTCACTCGATTTAATATTATTAAAACAAAACAAAACAAATGTAACTTTACCCGGTGCGTCTTTTTTAGTGCAGTCGTCTCAGTTCGAGGTGACTGATGATGAGTTCATCTTACACTTTTATTAAATCGGTATCTAATAAATTATAAATGATGTAATATAGTAGAGATGCGAGTTTTGAATATTCAGTGAGACTCGTTCGAGTTCAATGCATCACTGTAGATTATAGATTTGACCTTTGGGGCCTGCGTCCTGTGCGCTCCTCCAGCACCAGGCTACAGAGGATATATAGATATATGTGATTTAACCAGCCTAAAGACCCCCACTATTAAACTTATATATGTTATAGTTCGCTTAAAATTATTCGTGAGAAATTATCTCTTTTTTAAAAATTTAAACATGTTGGATCAAGTTGGCCTCTGAGCAGTCAGTCATTCCCTGTAAGCTTAAAGTCTCTCTCTCTCTCTCTCTTATTTTTTATGACTAGGTACATTTTCGCCGCGTGCTGCGTATGCGTCAGTGTCTCAAAGCGAGTTTGCATCTGATTAAACCGGATCCCAACTCAAACAGCAGCAAAGGTCAAAGTGTACATGACCTCTTTGTGTCTGTGCAGCTCCCTTTCATCGCATCGCGTGCACGCGTGTCTTATCCGCAGCGATGTTGTTTTTTGGTTTTTTAAATGATTCACAGATCTGATACATTTGGTGCAGACAGCGCAGAGTTAACAGATGCGAGCTGCAGCGGCTCCAGGCCGCTGCGCGTCCCGCTGCTTTTCCCTCTGCGCTCCGCAGTCAGCTCCGCACAACAACTTCAGCTGTTTAACGCTTCACTGTCGTTTAGTGATCAGGTTTCATATGAACGTTTATTACCGGGTTTACTTTTCTTTCAGTTACAGTCATTGGTTATAGCTGCGCCACAAAAGCTGCTCATCAGGCTCTGTAATTATGTAACATGATTCATTTACTTAATTAATTAATTAATTTAATGTGAAATAATTTTACATGATAAAACCCACAGTTATTCAGACCTGAAGGTAAAAAAAATATCGTGGCGGGGTCATCGTGTTCCATCTCCTTCATTACTACAATGTTGAGTACAAACTTTTTTATATACATATATAAAAACTATATTTTCCTAAATGTGTGTGAGTTCATGTTAGTGTTGTAAACCACGGGTTGTGTAGCCGTGTAGCTGTAGTCCTGTCTTTTCTTAAACAGAGCAGAGGAGCACGCGGTGATATTTCAGGCCTTCTGGGCAGACCTCAGTTCAGCCTGTGTGTTTTTCTCTGACGAACACGCGGACAGAACTGATAGTAAGTACATTTCAGCATTTCTTTTTTTCTTTTTTTTTTAGTATTACACAAACAACATCGGCTGCATTAGAATCATTCCCATCACATAACGTCTCTTTTTTCCCCCGCTCATTGACCTCCCTGCAGCCTGCGACACACACACACACACACACACGCACACACACACACACACACACACACACACACACACACACACACACACACACACATATTTTCTAATCAATAGTCTATTTGATTTACTCAGTAAAATACATCCAGCAGCGCTGCTGCATATTTAGTAGGCTGCAGATAATTTTCCCAGCCTGCTGGTATGAGGCAGAGGTCCGCATCGAGTTTCCTCTGTCTTTCCATTAATTAAAATTAATTGGCAGCGGATCCTCTCGCGCCGCGCGGACGCGTGCTGCCCATACGCGCGATCCATATTGATCTGTTCAGTGCGCGGTTAGTGCGCCTCCCGGTCCCCACTGATGGACGCCAAGCGGGGCTGCTTTGTTTCTCAGGCGTCTCCCCCCCCTGTCTGTGGTCGCGTCATGAGGAAATGAAGACACAGCGCCAGGCAAAGTTAACTTGCAAAGAAACCCGCCCATGTTTGCTGCCGTGCGTTTCCCAGCTTCACACCTGTAATTATCAGCTGACGCAACATCAACATCCGCCTTCGGTTTGTTCTGCTCGGCCCTGTGTGACGATCTGCGCTGCTTCGTGTTTGTTTTCCTCCACTCACTTCCACGTCCGTGCCCACGCGGGTGGATTGTCCTGACTTGCAGAACGAGCGGACGCACGACTCCATCAAGTCCAAGTCCGGGCTCTTCCATCTTTGTCATGTAAATGAGCCACAAAGCACAGAAAAGCAGGCGAAACTGGTGTAAACAATCTACTACAATGTATTATTAATGCAGATGAGAGCTGTGCTGGAAGGCCCCGCTGCTGCCGCTGCTGCTGCTGCCGCTGCTGCTGCGGCTGCTGCCGGGTGACGGAACGGATCAGCCAGAAGTGGCGCACAAGCCTTTGCCAAACAGCACCAGGAGGTTTTTATTGCTCCACCTGACGCAGACGCGTTTGCAACTAATTTTAATGTGGAGTCGTCGTCAATTAAAACTTTTTTTTTTTATGTGCTGCGTTTTGGATTTAATGATTTCAGACTCAGCTGCTGACACACACACACACACACACACACGCGCGCTACCAACTCTGCCGCAAGATGTTTAACTCTGTGCGGGAGATTGTTGAAGTATTTCCCGCACAGTTCACACGCAAAAAAGAGAGAGTTTTGTTTGCTTGTTGAATTTCGCTCATAAGCCTGATTATTTACAGTTCTAAAGTGGTTTTTAGATTCGGAGATCAAATAGTCCTTGAGATTCACTCAGCCGTGCACATTGGCAACGCACATGAAAGCAGGCAGTGAGACACTGTGCATACTGTGGCTGTGCCATATAGACACAGTCACAGGGACGCAAAAGTGGAGATTCAGTGTCTTTGAATGAGATGAATGAACTGGTGAAGAAGAAGGAAGGAAGTCTGTGACAGCATGTGTGGATCCAATACAGTCAGTCTGTACAGACATGGCCTTGATGATGTTTTTGTTGTGTTGCTACGTGTAGTTTTATGTTGCGTGTGTTTCCTCTTTCGGAGTTGTTTATTTGTGTTGTTTACGCCCTGCACTGTTTGTTATCGCGTTGTTTGTTTGCTCTGATCGGCACAGGGACAACAGATGCAAATGGGGTTTGTAGCTGTAATCTGGTCATGTGCACAAAACAGTTGTGTTTATGTTTGAATTCGTCCGCGTCTTGAAACGACAAACCTCTTCTTACAGCCCGGTTAGGTTTATTTTGACTGTCACCATCAATTCATTAAAAGTCAGACATTCAAGACTTAAATCCACACCAGATTCACCTAGCTGAGTATGTGTGTGTGTGTGTGTGCGTGTGTGTGTGCGTGCAGGCATATAGTATATGTGGTTTTCTTACTCCGCCCTTGTGTTGGGCCGATGGCTCTCCTGTGTCAGCCCTCGGTTCTGGTTTCACTGGGACCGGACGGTGACGACTGTGGTGCAGGTGTAAACTGAGGTGGACCTGCATGATCTGGTAACATACCAAGCCTTACCGGTGTCACTTTGTACCACACACACACACACACACACACACACACACACACACACACACACACATGCAGAGAGAGACTAATCCTGCTCAAGCTGAGGTAGTTGGTAGGCACAGCACAGGCCGCAGAGAATAGGTTTGCTGTATGGTGGACGATAGGCAGGGTGAGAGCGGCCTGCCAACTGTGCCAGGACAGCAGGCAGTTAGGCAGAACCCAGGGGTACATTGTGTTCCTTTTACTTATTCATCCTTTCTGCTGGAGGCAGACCAGTTCCACCTTACACTGCTTGGCCCGGAGAGAGAGCTGGTGGGCAGGGACAGAGAGATGGGACGGAGGAAGGAGTGTGAGGATGTGGCAAATGGCACAACATGTCCACGTCAGTTAAACATTATTTGATTTAATTCTAATTACATGGAAAGAACCCCCCACACACACACACTTTTCCTGTGGGGGATGTGTTGACTTATTATTTAGTTCAAACATCTGAAATCAAACGCTGCCATTGTCTTTGTCAAGTAAATGTTTGTTCATAATAATAAAAAATGTTTTTGTTTGTTGTATCTTCGATAATTACAATTGAAATCCCCTGAGCAAAATGCAGAGGTAGCTTGCGGACAGTCATCCTGTGCGTTTGTGTGTCTTTGTGTGGCTCCGTCTTGGAGGTGGGTTAAATCCGCGGTGTTCCTCGGCTCATCCCTTATCTGTGCAGTCTTCCTGACCGCCATAGAAAATGGATTCATCATGCTTAAATGCTTAACTGAGGCCATTGGCACAACAGGGTAATAGATGGCTCTCCCCTGGATGGGTAGGCCTGTGTGTTTGCGCGTCTTATACATGTGTGTCCATGTGAATACGCGTAGCCTCCCGCCTGTCCCCTTCTGCCTCCTGGTGTGGATTAGGTTTAGGCTGATCTGTGGCCAGTGGAAGCAGGCAGCCCTTATAGCGGTCTCATGTTGGTCTGTGATATAGATTGTGTTTACCAGACCATGTACGTGCACAGAGGTGCACTCATCTGAAATCAGACTGAACACCCGTGCATGTTGAAGACAGATAGACAAACAGACAGGTGGCAGAGTCAAAATCATAGTGGCGATAATGGGAACATCCCTCTCGTTTTGGCCTTTGCCAAATTCAGTCATTAAAATGAGAAGTTCCCCCTGTAGCTTATGTTGCCACAGTGTTCCCTATCTGATATAAATATGTCTGTAATATTAATGCGCGGTTGACAAATAATTGGACAAATTTCCCATTGCAAAACTCCCATTATTTATTTCTTTATTGTAGTTTGCCATTAAGTGGCGATGTGACAATGGAAACGCGACCAACCCAGAAGGGATCGAGAGATAAGATGGCACAGTAGTCAGTGTACTGCAGTCTTCTTGCAGCTGCCTGGGACAGACGCCCCTTCACCTTCCCCTGCTCCTGTTCCTCCACCCCCCCCCCCCCCCCCCCCCCCCCCCCCCCCCCCTTTCCCCCCCCCCCCCCCCCCCCACCCCCCGCCCCCCGCCTACTCAATTAGCTCCCTTTAAAAGAGACGTAACGGTTAGTGAGAGATCAGTATTGTTCAAGGATGAGCTTCAGTTGTTGTTGTTTTTGTTGTTGTTTGTCTCTCCGCTTCTCCCCCTCGCTCTCGCTCGCTCTGTCTTTCCCCAGCCCCTCCTTCATCACCTCCTTTTTCGTTCTTTTGATTTTCTCAGGGGCTTTTTGTGGGGGTAACCCCAGTGAATGGGACAATGCAGCCTAGCGTGAAATTAAAGCTCTTAGTTAGTTTGGAGTTCCTCAAAAGAGGATTTTACACATGCATGCATTCATACACTCTCCCATACGCTATAGATATAGCTAATTAGAGGAAGTACACCCTATGTCGAGCATCAAGAACCCAATTAAAAGTGTAGGGGAAACCTCGGCGAACAAGAACTACGCCAAATCAGCTCTGCGGATGAATTTCTCTGCTGTGCGTGTGAACAGTATGTCTGCCTTCTTAATCCAGCAGGAGAATATGGACAAGGCTGATATGAGAAACGCTCAAGTTCCATTAGCATATGCATGTCACGTATTCGGTAAGTAAACCACGAAAATAGTCGGATTGATCGTCCTGACAGGCAAGCATCTGATCCAAAACAGATTGGACCGCTCCGGCGGACTCTTCCAAGTCTTGTTTTGGAAGAAGCCTCCAATGAAATGTCTGTCATGCCTGCATATTAGACTGTTTGTTGTTTGTGTCAGCGGCGTTTATTTGTGCACAACACAAGAGTCTGATGACTCATTCGCCATAAAAGTTTTCATGCACCTATAACTATAAAGCAGTAAAAAGTAAAATAGTGGCATTTTAGAAAGACTAATTACTGTTCTATGTATAGCTTTCAACTGCGACCCTCCAATGATAAGCAGTGGATGGATGGATGGATGGATGGATGGATGGATGGATGGATATGTGTGTGCACACATGTCTTTTGAAGGAAGGAAGAGTTTTGGTTCAAAAGCGTATGAGTGATATCATATAGGTTATAGGTCCTCACACAGCTTTAGAGTTAGGACTTGGTTTTAGGGTGAGTGTAGGACGACATTAAGTTGTGATTGTTAAGGTTAGGTCATGATGGTTGGTGGTGATGGTTATACATTATATCAGTGACTGTCTCCACAACTATAGAAAGACATATGCTACCAGTTTTTCAGACCTGAGAAGCACGTCAAATACTTAATGCAACTCCAGAAACAAACGTACAATCACTGTTTATCATCATCTCTTTTTACTCCCTCTGATATGTAGCGCGCGCGCACACACACACACACACACACACACACACACGCACACACACACACACACACACACACACACACACACACACACACACAGTGTTACTACTGGTCATCAAGGACTGCAGTCCCAGCAAAGCAGCCAGTGAATCCAGTTAGTGAGTCAGACTTTGTGGAACAAAGTGTGCTGCTCTCTGATCCCCCCCTCACCCCCCACCCCCCCTCTCCCTCTGTCTATCTCACTCACTCTCTCTCCCATTGAGAGTACTGGCAGCCTGCCAGGGGTGGAAAAATCTATAAGCCATTGCGTAATATACCATATCTTTACCTTGGTTGAACCCAGCGCAAGATCCACAGCTGTGTGAGCACACAAACAGTGCAATGAGTGTGCTCATGTGTCTGGCTGTGTGTGTGTGTGTGTGAGAGAGAGAGAGAGACAGAGAGAGAGAGAGACACAGAGTGTCTTCTTTGTAGTTTTACTCACATATAAACAGTATCACACCATTTTGATCAGTTGCCGCTGACAAAATATTTTTCAGAGCAGGGCAGGCCTGGCTCTCTGATCACTTTTCGAGATTCTTTGCGAACAGGGAAATATGCTGAGGCCCCATTAAAACGTGTTTGTTTGTTTGTAAGGCAGGTGATGCTATAAATGGAAATGTAATTACCACCACTGATTTGGTGTGATGAAATACGACGTCCATGTTAGCTCCACACTGCCTTGAAAGTAAGAGGCATAAGCGACATAAGGTCGTCGCAGTAATAATAATAACACAAATAATAATAATAATAATAAACTTTATTTGTGCAGTACTTTTCAAAGCAAAGTTACGGAGCTTATGACTCGTCCCTCCCTGTGAAAAGCCAGATAAAGATAATAATAAACTGCAGCTCGCAAACTGTGTGGATCCCTCTGTGACAACTGAAATGAAATGAAGTGCCAAACCAGTTTTCTTCTCCACTAATATGATCCTCTCAGCCGCTGATACTGGCCGTCTGAATGTCACATGCCTGGACTGATTTGTTTTTGATGGTGGTGATTATTATTAAATGGTCTGTAATGACTACTGATAATCCCCACATGCAGCCGGGTACCCTGGCTTCCCTGGAAGGCAGTTGTTTGTTAATGCATCACTGCAACCTAAAACACATACAGATGTGTGTGGGACAAAGCCACAAACCCAACTGACATTCGGGCCATTGTTTCATTGTTTCAGTGCACGCTCGTGCTTAATTTTTACCGTCTTGCATATGGAGATTTTTTCAACAAACTTGTAACTTTTCAGCACAGAGCCGCACATATTAAACAACACTGGTCTGCCTGCCCTGAAGCTGCACAGTGTGAAGGGTCAAACTGTGTTAGTGTGGTGATGGTGGTTATGGCCGGAGGGGGGGGTGTGACAGCTGCATGAGGGAGGTAGCATTAGTAGATGGGGCGGGAGAGGAATATGGCATCATTTTTCACCTCATGTGCCGTGTATGTATTTGTGCGTGTGTGTGTGTGTGAGAGTGACTGCTGATATGTTTGTGTGTACCGACTCAAAGAGACGGGCCGTGGCTGCACACACAGTGTTGTACTGGTGGCAGGGGTCCAGACTTGGGGGAAACGTGTGTGTTTAAAGTACACACAGGCCTAATTATGCTGATTTAAGCATTCTTGCGGTCCTCCCTCTGGCTTGTGGTGAGTTAACTGGCACAGGGGCGTCCAGCGGAGGGGGGGGGGGTAAAAAAATGAAGAGAAGACAGATATAGAGAGGTGAAGCTTTGTAAAGACGTTATAAGAAAATAGAAAGTAGATGGTGAGGCACATTGCATCGACAGGGAAAAAGGGGGCAGTGAGCTGCAGCACAGCAAGGGTGACTACATAGAAAAACAAAATGTTGCCCCAGACACTGGAGAAACAGAGGAAAAACATACACTGCCGTCAAACTTCCCGGCAGGTTTTTTTTTTTTTTCTTCCTCACTTTGGGTTTAAGAGCGCGCCCGCTCTTCGTATTTATTTTTATATTCAGATGTTATGGATTGCTCCGGGAAAAGGCCGGCCCTTTTCCCAGCAAGAGGAATTAATACTGTTTGACTGCTCTCTCCGGGGTCTAAAAGAAGGAATTCTGCAATCCAGTTGGGAAGTTTTATAAGTAAAAAGCTGACCACTGTTGAATAAACAAACTCGGGATGATTAAAAACTGACCCCTGTTTGTTGACTTTCGCCTTTCGGCCTGTGCCTGTGTGCGTGCACCTGTCTCCTGCCTTTTCATGCACGTGCGTGTACCCTGCAGTCGACCGCATATATGTCTACAGAGAGACCTGCTGGTAAAACAGAAAAAAAAGGTGAGCTGAATTAGAGGCAGCCATACAGGTGAGTCAAACAAAGGTGAATGCAACTTCATGTGTCGTGCGTCCGCCCCTGCATGGAGACGTTGTTTACCAAACAGTATTTCCAGCGTTACATAAAAAGCCTGCGCGGGCTCCTCCTGCGACAGAGCCCAGCGGAGATTGATGACAGTGGATTATGTGTATTCATGCTGCCTTTCACTCAGGTGATAAACTCCTGCTGCAGAGCGGCGTTCAGTGTCACCGGGTTCACTCGCTGCGCTCTGCGAGACACGATCACCCAACACCAGGGCTCAGCTGGTGCTGTGACCTCAGCTGGAAATACGCCATCTCCTTCCCTTACACTTCATTTCTATATACCCCCCCCCCCCCCCCCGCCCCCCCCCCCCCTGATCTGTCTCATAGCCCCCCCGTTCTTTAACTTTGACTTATCTCTGTTTTCTCGATCATCCCCCACCACCCCCCCTTCTCTCTGTCTCATTACATCTTTTACTTCAACTGTCTCTTCCACCATTTTACCATCATTCTTTCCAGCCCCCTCTGCTCCTCCTCGCTTCTTTTGTTCCCTCAGGAAGAGCCACGGTCTTATCTGGGATATGTTGGATTTGGTGAGCTTAAAAGCCACTTTACTGACTCCCTCTCTGCCTCTCCGGAGAACAGCCCAGTCTATCTCCAGGCTAACTCCCCATCACCTCTTAATGCTAATCAATTACCTGACTTCATCTTCTGGATTCCCCCCCCCCCCCCCCCGATCTGTCTCATAGCCCCCCCCGTTCTTTAACTTTGACTTATCTCTGTTTTCTCGATCATCCCCCCCCCCCCCCCCTTCTCTCTGTCTCATTACATCTTTTACTTCAACTGTCCCTTCCACCATTTTACCATCATTCTTTCCAGCCCCCTCTGCTCCTCCTCGCTTCTTTTGTTCCCTCAGGAAGAGCCACGGTCTTATCTGGGATATGTTGGATTTGGTGAGCTTAAAAGCCACTTTACTGACTCCCTCTCTGCCTCTCCCGAGAACAGCCCAGCCTATCTCCAGGCTAACTCCCCATCACCTCTTAATGCTAATCAATTACCTGACTTCATCTTCTGGATTCACCCCCCCGCGGCCCTCTCTCTCTGGCTCGTCCTGCTTCTTTTCCCTCTCTGCCACTGACTAAAACGCTCGATACACACATATTGGGTTTCTTTGGTGATGTGAAGGAATGCAAATGTATCATAACCATATTACTGTACTAAGAGAAGGCAAATGGTGCCAAGTGCTATCTGGAGAATCAGATCTCTCCACAAGAGCCTTCTCTGCCTTTCAGAGCGAAAACATTGTCCCCATTTTGATTTCCCTCTCTGGAAATATCTAAAGCTGAAAGCCCCTCGCAAATTTACCCAAACAATGGCGTTGCTGTACTCAGTAATGTGATTTCTTCAGGAATGGGAAGGCAGTCTAAATAAAGATGGGCCCAAATCCCATTTTGCATCTGATTTTGGTTTTGTTTTCATTTACGTGTTTATTTATTGGGCAGCCAAAGAACTTAAACATTTCCCTGCATATGGTTCCCTGAAACAGGACCTATAGGACACAGCGTTGTCTCCCTTGACACCAAAAATATTTGAACATAGTTTTGCTGATACACAAACTATTTATTCCAGCGCATGAAGAGCAGGGGTATAACCGGACAACAGTGTAAATCCGGAGATCATGCTAACGTGATAACGTGTTGCTGGTTTGTGACATGGAAACTGGAGTGAACTATTAAGGTCTTTGTTTTTGATGGAGCAGTCCCATCCATGTTGATTCTCAGACAAACAGCGGTGATTGCTACACAGAGCAGTGGTGTCAGGTTTGGCTGATGACTCCAGCGCGGCACAGCAAAAGCAAACCCCACTTTGTGCGCGTATGCGTGCATGTGTTTGTGCATTTGTGTGGATTTGTTAACCTCTGCAAGTGCAGGCCGTTCTGCATTTGCATGTGCATGCATGTCTTCACGGCACGTATGAGTGTGCTTATTGTGTGTGTGTGTATGTGTGTGTGTTTATTGTGTGTGTGTGTGTGTGTTTCAGTCCTGACAGCCAAGAAGCCTCAGCAGCATCTGACGTGGCAGCTCTTGCTGCTTTCAGTCCGGCTTGTTCCTTCTGGCTCACTTTTCCGTGATACTATCTTTTCATACAATCACATATTTATAAATGGAGACTGACTTGTATGTCATACTGGACCGCTTTCGCCCTGAGTGGATAAACACAGCTCTATTTGCTGCACAATAACTTGGCGAATATTTATTGCATGTATTTCTTTTTTTTTCTTTTTTTTGGTGAGCTACAATTAAATCTAAGCAGGATAAAGGGAAGAGATAAAAGTAAAACAAAATTCTAAAGACAGCAAGGCCACATATGGTTACACATATACAGTACTTCACTTGCATTCTGTTCCATGTCTCAGTACAACTATTATGAGGGTTTTCAACAAACCTAAGAACCAGTACCAATATATCTTATAAATGTGCAGATAGATGGTATCATCCACAGATATTGTTATTTTGTTGGAATAATTATAAAAAAATACTTGTTGTTGTTATATAAGCAGAAGATGATGAGTGTGGTTCACACATATGTTTTGGAATTTTCCGATAATATTTTAAATGAAATATAATAACATCACTGGCATAGATTGTGGACGCTTATATTTCGGAGTAAGCTTTGCAGCACACTCACCCCCCCCCCCCCCCCGTTTTTTTCTGCCCTGTTTGTGAGGTGCCTTTTTTATCGAGGTGGGTTTCCTCCATTTTATGTCCCCTCTGAGGACATGTACTTATGGCTGTCTGCCTGTGGTACTGTGGTGCTCCTGAGGTCTGTGTGAGGTGGTAGTTTAGGCCAGAGAAGTCAGCGAGTGCGGTCACAGAGGAGATAACTGCACACACACTCTCCCAGCGGCGCCCGTCTGCATCGTGTGTCAGTCTGCTCTCACCCTGTCTTTGTCGGAGGATCCTCCTTTAAAAAAGGAAAGCACTAGTTTGCGAGGATAAAAGTTTCACAATGATTTAGCTGTTGTGCGACTGTGCACGTGGCTCTATGTGTTTATGTGTGCGCGCGTGTGGTTGTGAAGGCTCTTTGTTTCTCGCCTCGCTTGTGTTTGTGTGTGTTCTCCGTTTCTTCCGGCCTGGCATGGTGTTTGCCCTACAGGGAATGCCACTCAAAATGGGCAGAGCGACCTTTAACCCTCACACTGCCACCTCGGTGTCCGACTTAACTCGCTGTTGCATCAATGACGCCGTCTGCCGTCGACCCAAACTCCGTCAGGCGTAGCAGAGATTAAGACCCAGCTCTCATCAAGCCATTTGGAACAAACACCCTTCAACCCTAATGGGGTCAGAGTTGCATAGGAAGCCACTTGAAGGCGCCATCCACTCTTAACCCCTAACACGACCAACTCAGTGCAGACAAGGCAGAGCACGCAGGCAGAAGCCCAGCTCATATCATGCCACAGGGAGCAGGCACCGTTTAACCCTCACAGCGCCAACCACACACAGGCAAGACTCCAGCTCACATGATAAGCAGAATTAAAGCTGCAAGCGTCAGTGTCCCTGATAGGGAGCTCAGTGGTGCAGAGACGGGATGGTAACGTTAACAGGGTTGGTTTCCCATCCGCTAAGTGAAAGGCCACAAACATTTGTAAATTTGCAAATGACAAATTGTGATCACCAGGCTAACGACCAGCTGATTCTTTGCATCTTTTCAATAACTCATTTTTATTTGATTTCAGGAGGAGGTAACACACAACAACACACACTAATACAATATTGTACACAAACAATCTACAGACTAGATGATTTCTACATGCAGTAGATAGTAACACCCCCCCCCTACCCCCCCAGTAATATCAGGCTATACAGCTGTAGTTTCCACTAAATAACCTTTTCAAATGTTTTACATCATTACATTTACTCTGATTTAAAACCACATGTGTTTGCAATGTTAATATCATAATACAAAATCTACCATGTGTTTCAAAATAAAATAGGCTGCACGGAAAGCATGTTAACATGACCAAACACATGTTTTCAACCACTGCACTTTTCCTATTTCTTTTTTTGTATGAAGAGAGATTGTTTGTGTTTGGTCGCTCCACTTGCGCCCTGTTCAACAGTCAGTCAAACACATGCGGGGAATCAGTGTAAAGTGAAAGTTTGGAGATATATATATATATATATATAAATACACACAAACACACACACACACACACACACACACACACACACACACACACACATATATATATGTAATTCTGATTGATAATATGATGGTTCAATTAAAAAGGGTGAATCTTTCCCTTTAAGGGAAGCACCAGAGCATGGGTTGCGGCATGAGTGCCTGTGTGTGCATGAGGGAGAGAGTGAAAGAGAGTGAAAGGGACTGAAGGAGAGAAAGAGAGAGAGAGAGCGAGAGAGAGAGGGGGAGAGGGTAAAGGGAGTTTCTGCACTTGCCCGTCTGGCACGGACCGAGGAATGAGTGCACAAGTTTGAGTCGGGGTGAGTCAAGCTGTGTGAGAGCGAGGCGGTGTGAAAGGGAGGGGAGAGGGAGTTCCACGGTGAAAGGAGTGAGGGGAGGGGGTGTCCGGGGGTGAGAGATGTTCGAAGATGGATAGCAATTGAGATAGAAAGAGCGCGGGCAAATGGTAGGAAAGAAGGGGTGCAGCAGCAAAAGGCAGAGGGAGGGATGCTTGAAGTGCAACAACAAAGCACAGGAAATGGAAAGAAGCGTTGGAGAGAAAGAGAGGGATTGCAGAGTAAGAGGTAGGAGAAGTAAATGAAGGAATGGAGGAATAGGTGATGGTGGGGGGCACGGACTGAATGTGTGAGTTGGGCTTGTGGTTAAGCATTAGCATAAAGGGTGAGGGCACTGTGCCCAGCTTTGGGGAGAGGTTGGCATCTCGCCTTGCCGACTGGCAGAACGAGGAGCGGAGAGAAAGAAAAGAATGGGGGGCAGGGGGGGGGCGAAAAAGAGTGAGAGAGAAAGTCTCTCAATAGTGCATCTCTTGTGTGTGGAGAAGCAGGCCTTGGCTGCCTTCGGAGCAGGGCATGGAGGGGAGGGGATCTCGGGTTTCATTATCTGCTTGATTCCCGCTGTATTTGCGAACCATGTGGTTGAAAGCCCTCGCCGCAGCTGTAGGGGCGGGGCCGCCGTAGCCAGCGTGCACCACTGGCATGTGCCGACTGGATCCCTGTAGCTGCCTGCAGCATGCGCCTCAGCCCCGAGTGAGTAGCATGAGATAGGAAGCGTGAGACAGGAAGTGTGAGGCAAAGCGCGTGACGGGCGCACTCCTTCTCGAAGGAGAGAGCTGCCACACACCACCATCACCCCTCATGCACACACAAACACACACGCGCACACACACACACACAAGTATATGCCCTCTTGACCTTATCAGGAGAGGCTGCCCCGGTTTGAGGGGAAGCGCTTTTAATTTTACTGTTGGAAAACGCCACACTAACAGTACGCGTGTGTATGTGTGCGTACTTACAGGAACCGTTGTAATGTAAACACACATGTGAAGTAGTCTATATGCATTCACTTAATCTGTGCCTGTATGAAATCCAACACCAGGCCATCAAGCTGCAGCCACATGTTGAAATGGTTTCATTAAATCATTGTTTGTAACACGCAGCGCCAGAATTTCCTAATTTAGTTTGAAATCTATAATTTTGCCCAGTTTTATTTACACTGTGATAACATCATCCCTAAAAGAAACATTCTTTGTAATTGACAGCATTTATATCAAGATTAAAAGTCTGTTTTTTTTTTTTATCTTGCAGAGTAAATGTATAATATGCCTCCACAGCTTTCTCTGCAGTTCTCACACTACATTTTGGCGGAAACTGTAAAAGGTTTGAATGCTGTCCACCGAAGCCAACCAATAAACCCCAAAATATATTTAACAACAAATGATCCTCGTGAAATGTGTTCTCAGAAGTCCTAACTGAATTTGGTTCTCCAAATGTTTTAAATATTTTCAGAATACAAATTGGGACTATAACTCACTTTTGGGGTTGTGTTTGTAATTAACTGGATAAGGTGACATTTATGCAGATGGGCCAGTCATAGAAAAACCCCACAAACCTCAAGCAAATTCTGGCTGAATAAATTCTGGATTAAAAAAAGAGCTGTCGATCTTATCTTTGGTGTGCTTACATTTGAAGCTGGTACAGTCTGCCCAGACAAATCCATGGCGCAATTGTGAAAGTATATTTGAGTGTACTATTACCCAGGTCTGCAGGCATGTCAGAAGCCCCTACTTGCTATCAGTCCTTGTGTCTCTGGAGCTGTTTAAAGCTCCCTCGCTCTGTCTTTCCCTCCCAGCCTCATGCCACAAATGGCTTCCAGACTTTCACACATAGTAATGCTTCAGTGTGTAAACAGGCGTAATTACAAACGATGCGCAGACACACTTTTAACATCAATCTGTGCTGATGGGAGAAAGAGAGAGGAGAGAAGGGAAAGTTCTTTTTTTTTTTTCTTTTCCAGGGAGTAGAGTGGATGAAAAGGTTTCTGAACTGGATGGAAATGGAAAGACTGGCAGCGATGGGAAGTTAAGGAGGAAATTTTAAAGAGAAACAATATGGGTCTGTTTTTGAATGCATGTGTGTGGGCTTAAATAAGTGAATGAATTTAGTGAATTTCTATTTCATGAGAGTTTCCAAGAAAATAGTAGTTTATACAAATGTATCCAAAATTATCTTATATCCCTGGGGCTTTTGAGGTTACTAACCCATTACCTCTTCCTGGCAGCCTGTTACCCACCACTCGTCAGGCCTGTTCTCGCCGCACCTCACCTGTCTATTTTTCCTGTGCTTTCAGTGGAAAGAAAACAGAAACTCTGCTGTGCAACCGAAAGAAACCTTTTCTCCTCTACTTTCCTTTTCTCTACTAACGACGGTAAAAATTACAATATGTCGTTGCAGCATAAAAAGGGTCCACATTTTCTGGTTTATGTAAAGATGACACTTTGGCAGTCAGAAATATTTGATTTATATAGATGTATCAAATATTTTTATACATAGAAAGAGTAAACTTTAACCCATATTATTTTAGACTATCTCAAATAATCAGAGCACACACACACACACACACACACACACACACACACAGGAAAAATTGTTTACATCTCTCACAGTCTTTCCCTTACATCACCACAGTACTTGTCAATATGTGATTTTACACAGCAGATGTCAAAGCTGAATTCCAGTCGTAACACATCCTGACAAGTGGTATCATTCTCTAGTCTGTGTGTGTGTGTGTGTGTGTGTGTGTTTGTGTGTTTGTGTATATTTGTTACCTTGATCAGATGTCTTATCAGACATTCAAAATTCTACAGAAAAATCCGACCTATAGTGACATAGTATTTTTAAATTTAAAATTATATTTTCTACAAATAAATGGTGCTTAAAAAGATTTAAAGAACAAAACACCAATACATCTATGGGTTTCCTGTTATTTCCACAAATATATGGTAGATGCAACATTGGTCATAATAATAACAACAATATCAGCATTTATTATCAACATTATCAATAGCCCTAGCCACTGCCAAGCTATTATTATAATTATTATTATTATTATTGATAGTTGATTGATTTTTTAAATTACTAATACTAAAACAGATAACCAATATATATGTTTACAATTGATCTAATTCATAAGTATGTTTTTTAAAGCAATTACATTTTTATTAGAAAATATTCAAAAGAAAATTAAGTTTGCAAATGTTTTAAATCATTGTCAGAAACTGGCTTTTCTTTAAAATGTATTTCATGTATTGATACGTAAATTACCAGAATTTTACTGTTAATAAATATACTTTATAATTGTTGAAATTATTTTAAGTGTATTTTACATATTAGATTTTTGTTGCAAGAAAATAAAAAAATTAAAGTCCAGTCTTTAGAGATCCTCTGAATATTTTGGTCATGTTAGTGGTAAATTAAAAATGACATAAAGCACTGTAATTTTTACAGGAGATATGAACAAAATGTATTTACTAATACATTTTAAAGAAGTGAAATTTTATTTTATTGGGCCGGAGAAATACTTTAAAAATGTGCCATTTCCACATATCTATTTGAACTCTATTGGTTCTGACGTATCAGTCATTTTCTCTTTTGTTGGAATCAAAATTCAAAATTAAATAGATGAAATTAAAAAAGAACAAGTGACAATAATGCTTTTAGACTTTTTCCTGCCTGCAGCCCAGCTTAAACAGATTTAATGCCTATTGACTCACAACCAAGACGTCCTCGCCATGCTGGACGTGGCCTCAGACTAACGCATGACCTGATCTTTCCTTCTGCGTGTCCTATTGGAGCCCTCTGACATTTATTCCAATACATAAAATGAATGCCACAAATTCATGTCAGGTAACTGCTTATTATAGCCGTAGTAACAGCACTGTGAGAAGCAGGCCCAGGCTGCCTTTATTCAAATTAGTTGTAAGATAATAAAACCAACAGACAGGAACTATCAGTCCCTTTTCAAATGTACACGAAGGCGTTAATGCACCATTAATAACACTGACGCCTTAAGTAGTCCCTATGAATAAATCAATATGCACTAGCTTTAGGGAATAATCTACATAAACGCTTTGGTGAAAGTGTGTGTGTTTTTTTTTTTACACCGGTGAAAGTTTTACACTTCACTGTGTTTTCTTTTTTTTTTTTTAGATTCTAGTCTTCCACACACTCACGTCGATTTATCTCCACTTTGACTTTTTGAATGTTAATTTTGACCCTTCCTGTTTGACGTAGGCCGCGCGAGGGCACGCAGGCTCGCGGACCGTCCGCAACGCGGGAAGGGGAAGCGGACGTAAAAGTAGCGTTTTAGTGCAGGTTCGCTGTCAGGAATCAGACGCGGTGTTGAATTTAGCGAGGCTTATAAACACGGAAGTCACTTGCAGACGGATGGAGGTCGCGTGTCCGTCAAGGTGAACAGGCAGAGTGGGGCGGGCACCGTCAGTCTGCCGCTCCAGCGGTGATGGAGAGACGATGAGTGACTGCTAGCTGAGGCCGGCTTATGTTTATGTTTTACAGGTGAGTGTGTTATTCTAGTTTCGCAGTGTTTACAAAGCGCGCACACGTCGAAGGCCGGTTAGAGGCCGCGCGTTGTGTCTTAGCCCGTGCTTATCAGTTACACGGACAGCTCCTTTAATCAACAGCGGTCTAATTGTAGCCGCTCATCGCTGTTTAAACTCGAGCTAATAGCCGATTTGTTTAGCGACGCCTCCGCGATTAAAACACACTTACAGGCCTAATTTCACTGCGACACATACCACAACAGGATGTTTAATATGTTCAGTCTTGGTTGTGTGGTGCAGCGGGCAGTGGTGAATTGTCATTGTTCAATACCACTAATGTGTTGGATACAGCAGTGTTAGTATTTTATGGTTGACTCTTTGTCTGCTTGTCTTGGCTGTTGCTGCTCCACGTGTAGCCCTGTTTAATAAACCTGGGGTGTTTGTTTGGTAATTTCTCTGCTGCTCTCTGAGTTGTAGCCTGTCAGGGCTGGGGAGGGGGGGGGTCTTGCCCCAGTCTGGTGAACAAAGGTTGTCTTTTTTTTTTTTGAAAAAGACAGAGCATGGCACGGGGAGATAAGAAGAGGTCTTGCTCGAGTTATTGCAGAGCAGATACCTACAGAGTCCAGTGCAGAGGCCTGAAAAACGGCCTGCCTCGGTTCTGCTTGGGGAGAGCGGCTCCGGGCAGAGAGAAACCCTCCACAGCAGTGTTAGTATTTTATGGTTGACTCTTTGTCTTCTTGTCTTGGCTGTTGCTGCTCCACGTTTAGCCCTGTTTAATAAACCTGGGGTGTTTGTTTGGTAATTTCTCTGCTGCTCTCTGAGTTGTAGCCTGTCAGGGCTGGGGAGGGGGGGGGGTCTTGCCCCAGTCTGGTGAACAAAGGTTGTCTTTTTTTTTTTTGAAAAAGACAGAGCATGGCACGGGGAGATAAGAAGAGGTCTTGCTCGAGTTATTGCAGAGCAGATACCTACAGAGTCCAGTGCAGAGGCCTGAAAAACGGCCTGCCTCGGTTCTGCTTGGGGAGAGCGGCTCCGGGCAGAGAGAAACCCTCCCTAATGAGCTGAAGGAAATGTGGCTTTGAAAATGTCAAAAAAAAAGGACATAAAATAGTAGGGTGCCACACAGACTCGTTTCTTGTCCAAAAATCATAAAACGATCTGGCCTTAACAGCAAATTGTG
This sequence comes from Trinectes maculatus, assembly GCA_016785345.1. NCBI lineage: Eukaryota > Metazoa > Chordata > Actinopteri > Pleuronectiformes > Achiridae > Trinectes > Trinectes maculatus. The sequence goes on from JAFBJQ010001300.1 coordinate 352,651, forward strand.
CACAGACCTCAATAGTTGTTTTATGCAGTTGTGTATACGTTAGAATTTGGTCCAGTTTCTGATCATAAAACATCTGGCACCGGATTTAACTCAGTGATATTACAAAGTATTCGTTTTATTTTTATTTATTTATTTTGAAAGGCCAAATGTTTTTATAGAACAGTATGAATTTGTCGTCTTATAATAGTTTTTTATGTTTCATTTTTTGTAATTATAAAAGAGTTGATAAGTATAAAATGTTGCAGAGCCTGGAAAAAAAGCAAAAGCAAATGACAAACGAGTGGTTTGGATTTCTCTGACAGTACTCTTGAGTATTATTATTATGCCTGTCAATTTCTGCTTAATGGCATTACAGGAACTGACAGTGATACCTGGCACATATCGCTCCTTTTCTTTGTGTGTGGCCTTTTCATCAAAAAGTCTAGGTCCTCTCAGTCTTTTCATACAAAAGATGAACACAGCTCCATCATTTTTCTTTAAACACAAAAACACATGCGCACACCTACACAAACACAACCTCTTTAATGCAGTACTCCCATACTCGATATTCACTTCATTCACTCATTCCTACATTTTTCAGTGGGGCCCTGTAAGGCAGGCGTATGTTAGCTTGAACAATCGGCACCCAGCCTGACTCGGCCCGGTCCAGATGGGGTCTGCAACCCCCCCGCACTCACAGCGACGAGCCAGTCAGCCAGCTAGCCAGCTAGCTACCATCCCAGGTAGCCAACCAGTCATTTACCCTGCCAGTCATGTAGCCTGTCAGCCAACCTAACAGCCAGGTTGCCAGCCAGTCAGTGGACCAGCCAGTCATCCAGGGTGCGGCTTCTCTGTCTGTCACTGACAGAGGGACCCGGCCAGGCTAAAACTGATGGTCCTGGTAGCCAACCAGAGGACTCTGGCCTTTGTAGGGCATTCACACAGACAGCCTGTCCCATTGCACAGCAGGGGGCTTCATCCCAAAATCAAATGGCTGGGCCCTCAACTTTGCCACATGACAAGTTAGCTTTTTGTGGCTCCCAACTGCTGAGAGTCCAGTTTTGACAACGTCTGGACAGTTCTTGTGAGCCTCTTTGACTAGTTCATGTAAACTGGACAGAATAAATGAGCAAATGTTGTCACGTGAAGGAACTTGTCAAGAATGACATTTCAAAACCCTTCTAACAAGCTGATTGCCCATACGTGTTTCCGATCAAGGCTTCCAGGAGATATTATTTTTCGGACAAAAATATGCCAGATTATGTTGAATCATTCCTCGGGGTAGCCTTTGTCTCACAGATATTTCTCCCATGGTGCACTGGGCACAGCTTGTCCCTCTGAGGTCATGTGGGTCAGCCAATGAGGATGAGACAAAGTGCTTGCCAGGGCAGCTATACAGCCTCGTGCTTGCTCACTTTCTGGTGCTGTTCAGTTCCAGTTATGCGTCATTGTGTCCATTATAATGTAACAAGAGTGAAATATGGGCAATTTAGCAACTGCTGGGGGAAGCTAATTCTCTTTACTTTGACATAGATCAGCCTCTGAATATGAAAGCATTAGGTTAAGATTTATGAATTTACAGAAAAGCGGAATAGACTGTTTTAGGCGGCTTTGATATCCGCTTTCCTTCGTAAACTGCTTTACATATCCAGGCTACTTACATAAAGCTGTCCACCGCAGCATTCTCAGCCAGCATTGTCCACTGAATCCTGTCTCTCGCTCACAAATAGGATTGGTCTCCAATTTGGTTACAGAAACTTTTAATGTGTTTCTGTGTCTGGGCTGTTGGGGCCATCAAAGTGGACTTTAAAAAAAAAGCAGGGAGAGAGGGTACGAAGGGGCCAGTTTGGATTGGAGAGTACATTTTGAAACAGGAGAGGAATTTTTTTTGGATGGTATTTTTTTTGTTGGGGGGTAATGGGCATTTTCTTCCCCCGCCTCTCTTTGTTTGTGTGGTAAATCCAGGAGCAGCTGCTGGTCTCAGGGTCTAGTGGGATTTTGGGCCTGTGTTTTCTCATGCCATCCCATGCCAAGGTAGTGTAACGCGAGCAGAGGGAGAGAGAGAAGGGGGGTGCAGTTGGAGAGTGAGCTGGTTTGTTGGTAGCGCTGTGACCATGCTTGTGACGAAGGCGGTTTGGGGTGGGGGGGTGGGGGGTGGCTTTAGAGGGAGGGTGCTGTCTGGATTGGATGCATGTAAAATTAATATCCTCTGGACTTTGCCTTTGCAGTAGATTGGAACTTGTCTATTTGGCTAATGACATGCCTTCTGCCTGCACCACACACAATCCCCCTTTCTCCCCCTCCCTCCTCTTCCTCTCTCTCTCCACTACCAGCCACCAACCAACCAGCCGCCCCCCACCCCCACCTCTTTGCGTCTCCCTCTGCCATCGCTGTCTTCCCTCCCTTTCAGCGCTGGGAGCGTGCGTATTGGCTGGGCTGTTTGAGACTCGGTGCCAAATAGGTGGGCCCTCTGCGTGTTGGCACAGACTCAGTCAATGGTTAGAGAAGGAAAGTGGAGAGGAAGAGAGAAAGAGAGAGACAGAGTTGGAGAGAAAGAGGGGGAAAAAAGAAGCTGCACTCGGGTTTGCCAGCGGTCGTGCACACTCTTCCAACATTGATTCGGTCCTCTTGTTTTTGTTTTTTTCTTCTTCTTCTTCTTCTCTGTCTGCACCCCCCTTGTCCAGCTCTCTCTCTCCCTCCGTGAGTCCTATGAAGATCCACTGATTTGAACCAATAGCACGCGCTGCTCTGCCAACCTTTTTTTTTTCGTTTTTCCATCAAGATATTTTTACTGCATATTTTTGCAAACAAAGAAGCTCGTTTAAGTTTTTGACAGTTTTGTCCTTTTTACTGCGTTATCTGTTTGTTTTTTTTGTTTGTTTGTGCATGGCCGCTTCTTTTTTTAATCCTTTCAGGCAGTGAGACTGCTGAACTTCTACACTCTCCTTCTGTTGTGCTCTTGAACAGCACCTCTCCTGCAGCTCCTGCTATAGTACCTCCTGTGTTCCTGTGCTGGTATTACACTGAGCCCCCTTGGCCTGTCTCCTCTTTCTCAGCTTTTTCCCCCCTGCTGCTTTTGTTGGACAGTTCCTCAGCTTCATTTTTTTGAGTGATTATTTTTCCGCAATCCTTTGTTTTTTTAATATATGCAGCATTACTTCAGTACGTTTTGACTCAACAATCCAGTTGCTTAACTGGTTTTGTATTTAAACTCTCTTTGCAATCGGCGGGTGAATTTATGATGAGAGAGCAAAATGGTAACTACCATTCTTGTTTTATTCATGTGTTTTGTTATGACAACTGTTACAAAGTAATTTTCAGTACACATGCAGTTATGTTATTTTTTTTCAGGTACAATTTTAAGGTTAATTTTAGCTTTTGAATTTTATATTTGACTTTTTTTAGATTCAGTGTTGCCTTACATGCATTAAATGCTGTAGTTTATATATTTAGTCTACACGTTTAGTTTTTGTTTAAAAATAAATATGTTTTACTATACTTTCAAATAAATGTTAATATATTTTTTTTAGGATCGATAGCTTTCTCTCAAAATAATATTGTGTTTGTGGAAGTGTTATATAATTGTTAGAAACAGGGGAACATTTTTCAGTCATACATTTTTGAATACTTCCTTTTTTAATTCATGCAAAAATATTATATTTACTCTACCTCTTGTCTTATGTCAGGCTTTCAGCATTATGTTGTTTGTGTTTTGTAAAATGTGTCTTTCAGTATGATGGGTCTGTATTAGGTGTTTTTCGCTCTCTCTCCCTCTCTCTCTCTCTCTCTCTCTCTTTCTTTCTCTCTCTCTCTCTCTCTTTCTCTGTGCCCCTCGCTCATTCTCTCCCTCCGCTCACACAGAGCAGGCGCCGCTCCTCCATGCTGCGCGCCGGTGCTAACTGCCTCTCTTCTCTCTTCCCTTCCTCACCCCCGCTCCCTCTCTCCCCATCCTTCTCTCCCCCATTCTCCCCCTCTCTCTCCACTGCCTCGTCCTGCTTCCCCCCTTCCTCCCTCTCCTCTACCCTCACCCCATCCTCCTCCCTCATCCAGGATGAATTCCACCCCTTTATCGAGGCCCTGTTGCCCCATGTCCGCGCCTTTGCCTACACCTGGTTCAACCTGCAGGCCCGCAAGCGCAAGTACTTCAAGAAACACGAGAAGCGCATGTCCAAGGAGGAAGAGCGTGCGGTGAAGGATGAGCTGCTGGGGGAGAAGCCAGAAATCAAACAAAAGTGGGCTTCACGCCTCCTGGCCAAGCTCCGTAAGGACATCCGGCCTGAGTTCCGTGAGGACTTTGTGCTCACCATCACGGGGAAAAAGCCCCCCTGCTGTGTGCTGTCCAATCCTGACCAGAAAGGCAAGATCCGTCGCATCGACTGCCTCCGCCAGGCCGACAAGGTGTGGCGGCTGGACTTGGTGATGGTCATCCTGTTCAAGGGCAGCCCCTTAGAGAGCACGGATGGGGAACGGCTGGTCAAGTCACCACAGTGCACCAACCCTGGCTTGTGCGTCCAACCGCACCACATCGGAGTGTCTGTGAAGGAGCTTGACCTCTACCTGGCCTACTTCGTCCACACGCCAGGTATGTGGCCACATGTACGCTAGACAGAGCAGGATGCCAGTGCATATATGTATGTGTATCTATATATATACATATACATATACATACACACACACACACATACGGGTGTGTGTACATATGTATATGTATATGTATATGTATATGCATATGCATATGCATATGTATATAATATATATGTATGTATATGTATATGTGTGTATGTAATATATCTAATATATATCTAACACACACACACACTTCTGTGTGTGGCACATATTTAAATAGGGGAGGAATAAAAACAAATTAAATAAAAACCTAAGTATTTTACATCTAGTAATTGTACAAATTTATGTTTAGGTGAAAATTAAGAAATTAAAATATAAAGAATCTCCTGTGTAATTATGGATAACATAATTACATGGATAACAAACTAGTGTTTCGTTAAATATGTTAAGCAATAACATTTTCACAGAAAAACAAAATGAATATCTCATATTGCTTTTGTTCTTTTACCAAACAGCAAAAATTGTTGTTTTGTGATTTTACTTGTCTTGTTTGTTGTTTTATCTTTATTTATTTAACAAATATAGTATCAGTAGTAAAAAAAAGAATTTTGAGTGTCTGTCAAGAGCATTCAGCCAGCAAGATCTGGCAAATACATACATTTTTCTCACCGAGGCAACTGGAGGTGCATATGAATATGTATTTTGTGTTTTTCTTATGGGAAGGATTTTCCCCATATGTATGTTTATATGAGATGATCGTCACTGCCAAATTATGTGTTTTTACGTGATGACTGAGAGTCACTATATATGTAAGATTGTACTGCTGAAGTGTATTTGCCATGATAAGGCTATTGTAGCCAGGGAACGTCATCTGGCCACAGCCCAGATCTTGTGTGTGTGTGTGTGTGTGTGTGTGTGTGTGTGATTGAGTGTGTGAGCTGTGACTCTCCTGCCCTCAGGCCGCAGGCTACTGTCGTCTTCACCGTCTGCCTGAACACTAGCACCATGTTCGACCTGGCTGCCAAACACACACAAATGCACCCACAAAATGCCAGTGCTTACAGACAGTCAGTACTACTGCAACCACCTTCACACTCATACACACATATACAACCACAGCTAAATAAAGATACACACATTCAGTAAGAAAAGCAAAGAAAAAAACAACCCAACCAACTCTGTCATCTTTGTAGCGCACTTTCACACGTAGTGCCAAACACGGTTTTAGTCATGATTGCGTACACACTCCCACACAATACACACACATGGCCAAGGACTATCACAGATGCAGTAATACAGCCAAACATTGTTGTATCTCAGCCATCATCACGGATACACACTCTCTCACCCGGCCAAATATCGCTGTAGCCACCAGTGTGCATACTCTACACACACGACCAAAACACTGGCTGTGTAGTAGTTTTTTCCCCACACTGCAAAAAACACTGTTACAGCAAACACACAAACACACACATGCAAAAGACATTTCACGGCCAAATCCTCCAAATACACACTACCTCACCCTTTGCTGGCTACATATACAAACACACACTTGTGACCTAATATTATCTCAGCTGGAATTTTCTGCAAATTTCAAACAGTGATTCAATCAGCTTCACACGTGCTTGTGCGTGCGCGCATACACACACACGCACACACACACACACACACACACACACCGTACTTAGTCAGAACTCATATGGTTGGTAGCAGCTAAGGTGAGTGTAGCTAAATGCTTTTACAGTCTACAGCCCTCAGTCTCACACACACACACACACACACACACACACACACACACCCCGGCCAAACACCTCACACAGCCTGAGCCAAACCCTGGCAACAGCCTCAGCCTCACTCTGTTGGTTTTTCTGTGGTACTGATAAACCGTAGGTAGCGGTCTGCCCAGATCTTGACTGAGGAAATCTGCCTTAATGTTTTTAAATGTTTTTTTAAATATTGATTTGTTTCATGACTTAATGATAATATCTGAGACAGGGCTGTAAAAAGAAAAGTAGGTCAGTTAGTTCTGTTAAATTATACTCTGACTATACAAACATATTTTTGTATTTGCCAATTATAAATACCTTATTTTTTCATTTTTACTCTTGGTATGATACAGTTTTTATATTTTATTGAGCAGGTAAATATTTCTTCTAATTTGCTCTCTGTAAACAAAACCCAGTAAATACTTTTTAGTCAATTAGTATATAGTATATAAATATATTAGTATATATTTAGTCTATATTATACTATGTGAATGTGTAAGGTTTTTAGTAACAATACTCTTGATAGATGTTTACAGTATTATGTATCACAAATATTGTTGATAGTTTTACAAATAGGTTTTAATTTGACATACAAGCTGTAACTGAATTAAGACAGAATTTTCCTGATTCTTTTGACATTGTTGTTGCAATATGGTTTTCCAGTATTTTAGTATATAGCACATAGTAAAGCAAATTGCTTCCCTGTGGACTAACAATTCATAATGTTGTTAAATCTTACTGTGTGCTCTCTCATGTTAAGTGGTAAATACAATATGCCTCAGAACTTTCCCTGCAACCAAAGACCCTATGGTCAGATTAAGTCATTAGTTAGAGTTAGAGGCTACAGAGGAATAGCAAAGGGCAAACCACTACTGATAGGGTCAACACTTTTGCCCACCTTGGCTCTCATTTATTGTTCAGTTGCAAATGCATATTTGTCAGCCGATATGAAGGCCTAACTGTTACAGTGATTGTGCGGTTGTGGGTTGTTTTGTTTTTTTGCCACAGTCACGCTATGAATGACAAGATGTGCTCTTTGTTTGTTTTTTGTTTGGTTTGCATTTTGTCAGTCCTTAGCATCTCTGTCTTTCTCGCTCCTCTTTCATCCCGTGCACACTTTTGTTTTGTCTCCTTAAACATCGCCCTCATTGTTGCGCTCACAGAGGTAAAGCCTCTGCTGATCTCTTTTGTTTATATTGTAGGAGACAGAGAGAGAGAGAGGGAGAGAGAGCGTGTTGGAACGGAGGAGAGGCTGCGATAGTGATTGTTCTGTTTGGCAGCACCCTAGCCCCGTTGGTGTGGGAAGAAGAGAAAGACGTCTTGTGTTTTGTTTATGACAGAGTGGCAAAAGCTGCCACGGGGAATCTCTGGGCTTGCCGTCAGGCTTTCTCAGGCTGTTCTGCAGCCAGCCAGCCTTTAGGATCCTCTCTCTCTCTAACACACACAGTGCACCGCAGCTGAAGCACAGCAAACCATGCTGCCACAGTATACAACATCCTTGGTTTTCAGGCACCTCAGATAATGAGGAACAAAACAGACCAAACCAACATATCTTTGAAGCCTGAAACTGAAATACTGGCAAAGAATATAGGAGATTGGAAAAGTGTCTGTGGCGCAGTACACTGAGTTGTGCATTATTTTTAGTGTTTTATTAAGAGTGAATGGCTGGTCTTATAATGGAGATACTGATCTCTTGGCCCAGAAGTGCCAAAGGTCTGCCAGAGAGCCACAAGCTGGCAAGGAACCTTTGATAACTAATAAATGATGTGTGTTTTATAGGCTTTTGTTCACAGTTCCAGTTTAGATATAGTTCTCGCTTCTGCATAGATGGATCCACATGTACGCCATCAGTGTGCAAATCATTTAGCTGCTTTTCATAGCGTTCCAAGCACTATTTGATTTATAATATTTATGCTACTTTAGCTTAGACTCATCACTTTTCTAATTTATTCAAGGTTGGAAAAATAGAGGATTAAAAAACACATTTGTCAGGTCCTAAGTTAGCTCAGGACGCTTAGTCATACTTTGGACCTCATTTTTACTGCTTTTCTTTTTTTCTTCCTTTCTCTCTTTTGTACGCCGTAGCTGTGATCATGAAAAGATGTTTCAAATGTGTTTCCAATCAAAAGTGCAGTACAGGAAATTTGCAGTCACTCCGAGGGAGGTGTGAAATGTGCTCGCCGTGCCATTTCTGCCATGACCGCTCCACACTCCACGCTCTACGGTGCCAGATCCCGCCTCCCTCTCGCTCTAGCAGTAGTCATGTCTTGGAAGATGCTGTGAGAAAGCCCAGAGAAACCCTAGTGCTGCGGACGCACCCACTCTAGCCAACTCACTGACTACAGGAAGGATTCACAAATAAAATCCCCCACTTTAGTTCATTGCTGAAGAAAACTAGATTTAGATTTAGATTTATGAGGGCAAAAAGAGCAGAATTGGGAGAATGGGAGAAAGAGGGGGACAAAGTAGGCATAGGAGAGAGAGTGCGTTTGCATCAGAGAAAAAGAGAAGCGTTCTGACAGTCATAGCTGACTTGATGAATGGCTAGCAGCGTATTAAAAGTAGATGGGGTACTCTGATGGATTCCACAGGCTCCCACTGCTTCACAGCTCAGGATTTTTTTCCTGTGAAAATAATCTGTTGTTAATTACTTCCTGGATCTTTTCTCCAGCTCCCATGACATCACAAGGGCCCGGTGAGCTGTCCTGTGTGAGAGTGTTTTTGTTTGCCTGTGTGCGCGCACAACTGAGGATGACCCTAAGCAGTGAAGTGAGCATTGAGTTTTGATTAAATAAAATCTTGACACTGAGGAGGGAGTCAGTCAGGTCTGAGGGTTTTTTTTATTGTGTGCGGTGGGAACGGGGCCCACGCCGGCTAAGAAAAGCTCTCCACATGCACAGCGGCTTTGGCATCGGTAATGCTCACTGATGGCCCTCGTTTAGCCCTGTCCGCTTCTTCATCTGCATACCTCCGTCTTTCTGTCTGGTGTCAGGGGTACACTGAGGCTACGTATCTATCGTTGCTGGGGTTAAGAGAGAGAGAGAGAGAGAGTTAGAGCCCCGTTACATTAGAGATTAGATCGAGCAGGAGTCTTCTCACACTATTCTTGGCTCTGGGAAAAAAAGTCTGTGTATTTGGATTGCTAACGGTATCGGGCTAGCCAAAGCCCTGGTGTGTGCTCATTTGCACACACATACAAACACGCACACAAAACATGAGGCAAACATTGGGGTGTCACAGAGATTCGTAGTTTGATCCAGAACCTCAAGGTCTGCATTTATCTCTTCAGACCATGATGACACAAGCTGACTTGAGGGAAAATAGAAATAAAGTGAATGAGGCAGGTCAATAACAATGTTGTTGTTTGGTGTAAACGATTAAATTGAGCAGTGAAAACGGGCCTGCTTAATGATAGAGTGCCTTTTTCCTAGATGCACCTCTTTGCTTTTTTTAATTTTTTTTTTATACATGTTCTTCTGCTATTCTGGCTGTGTCTGACTCGGGAGAGGGTGAAACCCCTGAATATTTCCCAGTATCCAGCATTTGTTTCCTTTGTGTGGAGACTTTTAGTTCAAGGGGAATATATGGTAAATCAGATTTTCCTTTTTTCCTTTGTCTTTTTTAATGAACTCAACTGTCAGATTTTTATTCTGCTTCTCCTCAGGTGAGATTTTCTATTGTAATGGCACCAAAGATAGAAAAGGAGAGTGTTTTTTTTTTTTTTAAATAACAGAATACATAAATAATCCCTTTGGTCTTCACTGTGATACAAAATTTATTATTTTGGAATAAAGCTTCCTTGTTTGTTTGGTAATTTCTATTTTCACAAAAGTCTGGTTTTTTAATCACTATCAGATTTAAAGTTTCCAGATGTTTTTTTTTTTTTAAATAAATCCAGACCCAGACATCAGATGTTAAAAATTTATTTGGATAAATGCAGTACAGAAAATGCAACGCAGAAAATGTTTTTTTTAAAAATTATTATTAAAAGATTGAATACATTACCATTTTAAAGTATAAATTACTATTTTGGCACTACAAAGTGGCACTCGAAATGCTTAGCATTTTTACATTTTGTCTAAACCAAAAAAGGGTGTTTTCACACACACTACTTAACTCAGTATAATTCCCTCGGTTAAGACTTAATTAGACATTAAAACACATTAATGATTGTCATAAAAAATGGGCGTAGGTTAAGCTCAGCATGCAGTGATAAAAAACTTTATTCTTTACTTGAGCTGAGTAGGCTTTACATTTTTTTTATTTGGAAAACATTAGAGAGAAAAAGAAAAGACAAGTAAGGGGAAAGAAGGAAGAAGAAGAGAATTAAAGAAAAGAGGTGATTGAGAAAAGAGAGATTCAGAAGCAGCGAGGGGGAGGTATTGTCTGTATTAATACTGTGTCTTCCCAGTGCCGAGTCTCTTTTCAGGCTTTTGTAGCGGCGCCAGCCATGAAATGTGTCTGTCCCCAAAAACCATATACCCGCTCAGGAGGGTTTCCCGACCTCAGAGAGACAGAGGAGGAGGAGGAGAAGAAGGAGCAAGAAAAAAAGAGTGCAGTGGCCAATGCTCACTATCAGGCACGCCAGCCAGAAAGGAGGGAGAGCCAAGGAACATGGCTTATTCACCGGGCTGCACTCACAGCGAGGCTCTGGCATCAGCTGCTAAGTCTGCAGTGCTATTCAGTACCCCACAGCCATAGTCATACATAGTCACCACATTTTAAATCCATCGCATCATTTCTTTTCTTTTTGTTTGTCTTACTGTACATTTTTCCTTTAGTTATCTTTCATTAGTGGCTTTGGCTTGAGTTTTTGGAGCTGTCTAAAAAGTTAGGTAAATTTATATTTAATAGATAAAAAAAAACAACCTGTGGTTCATTTTATGTTGCACACGCAGGCGTAAGAATGAAGTTATTATGTGGGCGACGATAACCCAGCGAAGGAGTCTGGTGTTCAGAAAAGTAAGGAGTTGTGTTGGTGGTCGTTTTTGGCACAACGCTATCTCTCTGTATGGAAGATGCCAAATTTTCATACACAGCTCCTGCCAGCCTCCTCCCTCTGATCCTTGCTTTCTTCTCTTTCCTTTTCTTCCTTTCACTTGTTCCCCGTTTCTTTTATTCCTCTTTAGGGTTCAAATGAATACCCACCCCTTGCCTCATTAGCACCCTGCACTACTGTTTTCAGCTACAGAAAAATGTATAATAACTTGTAAGCACAAACCTTTTAGTGCTCAATAGGACCATTATGCTTGTTGTTATGAAAGCGGGCCATCCTGGTCGGCGAACCTTGACTGACGTCTTTTCCTTTTTTTCCTTTTTTTTTAAATCACTGATGCTGCTTTTATTTAGTACGCAGAGATGTTTTGGACTGATATGTCTTATAAAGACAGACCGAGTGTAACAATATTTTTACATAATAGTACATGATTACTGCGTTTGTTTGTTTTTTTTGCTATGCCAGTTTTTCAGTTAAACTGTCTTCGCAGCAGGCCAATCATCCTCCTTGAGCGACAACCTTCACAAGGGCAGTGTTTGGTGTATGTTACCACCATGAGAAGACGAGCCATTTAGAGAATACAGAACGTGGGGTTCAGGGTGGGGGGTGGGGGTGAGTGAGCGAGCTAGCTAGCTGAGAAGCACAACAGAATGCAGAGAATCAAATTTGGCATGCGTCTGTGCAAGCGAGTAAGCTTCAAATCAGTTTGGACACAGATCTAGGACACTAGACGAAGAGAAGAAAGCGGGAAGAAACAGGATAGGGAACAACATGGGATTGAGCGGGGGGATAGTGTGTGTGTGTGTGTATATGCATATGTGTGTTTAGCACATGGTGGCGCGGGGGGGTAGATAAGTAGAGGATGAGATGGAGTGGGTAGGTGGGTGAGTTTGAGGGGTGGGGTGGGTGTTTGGTGGAGTGTCCCTCAATGACGACTTGAAAAACAGGCCGGTAAATAAATGGAGTGGCAGTAAACAAGACTCGGCGCTTCATCAAAAGACTCTATTCATCTGTGAACAGGAGAGTCTGTTTTCTTTGAGAAGACAGAGAAAAGAACCCACTGACGCTGACGAGAGGACGGGGCTTGTTTAGATAACAGGATGAGTTTGGAGTGGAATGGTTTGGAGGGGGCGCAGAGCAGGTGGGAGGTGGACACACTCTTAACGAATGGAGCGAGGTGGGGGTGGAGATAGTGTTTTTGTTCGTTCTTTATCACAAAACAGTGAAGGATTGTGTTTTCGGGGGTTAGAATTGTGGGATAGGCCGAAGACAGTGTGTGTTTTTGTGCGAGTACAAAGCGGCGCAGGGGGTAGTGTGCTTATGCCAAGGGGTATGTGCCGATATGCACAGGCGTGTACATGTGTGTGAGAGTGCATAAGTCTCTGTTTGCTCATTATACATGGTTATTTTTTCCAGACAGCGCTGTGCTCTATTTTGCATGATTTACGGTCCAATGAGCCAAGTAGCAGATCTTTTTTTAATGCGACTAAGAGTTTGGAGGGAGCCGAGTCTTAGGGTCTCAGGGACACTGTGGTAAACTGGCCACAGCAAAGTGGTATGCATTGCTCTCTGCTTCAGCTGTTCAGAATTCAGCCCGTCATCCAAAGGAGCCAAGTGTGAACTAAGTGCTAAAAAGTGCTTTTGCACATTTCCATCATGCAAACTTTTTAATTAAGACAGAATGATTTAATGAGCATAGAGATCACGGTTAAGTCACCTCCAACCACTTAGTGTATTATGACTGACAGAGATGCAAAGTGCCACCTTTCAAATGTTTTAATTTTGTTTGTATAATATAAATGTGCCACACTTAAGTGTGAATGTTAACAATTCTTCATTTTAACTTGCCTCTAATTGTCTGAGTGCACACCTTGTTCATGGAAGTGGCCTTGCAGAGTAAGATATGAGATGTGCAGCTGTCACTTAACTTGAGTGTCACAGCTGAGCTTTTTATGTCTTTGTTCCAACTTCAGAGTAGTAGAAGACATAAAATGCTTTCTTTTCATCTTTTAATTCATATTAAAAGATGAATCTCTTTTTTAAAAAAAAAAAGCCCCTTGTCCAGAACATCAGTAGCACTCAGCCCACACACGCCCACTCTGTTTCTTGCTGCCAGTTTTTATAGGTAAACAATGATGTTATTTTAACATCCTTCTATTTTACTTTTTTTTTAATAAAATGGCAATTTGGGATTTTTTTGACTCCTGAAGAGCCACAGGGTTGATTTTAAGATTGGCATAGCACTCAACATAGCACACCACCCCCGCCCCCTGTCTCTCAAGCCAGTCTTGCCACCCAGTGTCCCCCTCCCCAGCCCCATGCATATTTGCCTCACGTTTATTGGACCCAAATTCGGCTGGCACCATGGCAACCAAGGCTCCCTGGGAACCTTGCCTGGGTAGAATCCAAGGTGGCTCCAGGGTGGCACTGGCTGGCGTTGTCAGTGTCAATGGGCTGTCGCCACTGCAGGTTGCTATGACAAGGCTAAACTGGCTCTGGCTTGCCACAGCCAGGATGGTAGTGCTAGCTTCCGAACGTTTGTTAACTGACTACGGGCTATGATGACCTGCGATATACGACGACGTTATCCTCTCTTTCCACTGCTGCAGGCCTTGGCAAACTGCATCACAGGGAAAACAGGGGAAGCGTCTCACCAGAACGCATACTGATGTGGCATGGCTGGGTGCCCAGTGCTACCTCCCACATGAGAAAGAGAGAAAGAGGGAGATGAGAGAATGACAGCAGAAAGATGGATTTCCAATGTATAATGTATGAGCATATATGTTTTTTTTTAACAATGGCTTTCTACTGTAGTGTGTAAATATTCAGCTGCACACATTTGGCTCCATGTATCTTTCTGAAATGTGTATGGTATTTAAATGCATGATTATGATGTGCACCGCACTGTGCATCTGTTGAGGCAATATGGTTTTATGACTGAAACTGAAAATCATCACGAAGCCAACAATGTGGAGATGAGATGAAACTCCATTGTGCATGTGTGTGTTGTGTGTGTATGCGTGCATGTGTGCATTGCTGTGCGAGCGTGTGGTCATCTGCTTTTATTGTTTACTTGGAACCTAAACATGCAGGTGACACACAGACCCCTCATATGTACTGTAGAGTTCATGTTACGGTGATACAGATCTGTCATGCTAGAAAGGACATTTGTCCATGTTTGTTATTATTTGCACCTTCTTTGGATACTGGAAAGATTTAGGTGGGGTAGTAAGTTGGCAGTTGGCAGCAATTGTTATTTTCTAGAGAAAATTGCAAACAACAGGGCAACTACTGGGAATGGTACCAATGAAGGGCATGTGACTGTTTTATATATTATCAGAGCAGAATTCCCTTTTTAAATATTTATTTTTTTGTCTGACAGATTGACTCTGCTGTGTATCCTGTCTAACAGTGCGCTGCTCCCTGTTCAGTGCATTCCAGATCTTAACTGCGCAGAGTGTGGGTAGGGCAACACATTTACTCTGCAGGGAAGGAATGGATATCTCATCACCCCGCTCTCTTAAACCATGAGTCAGTATCCGTAATTGGTCACAGGCCAATAGTTGCTACAGTAGGTTTCCACTTGATTAAAGTAGCAGTGTACAATATGCCTCAGCTGGCTTTCAGATTGTTGAGGAGGTTTATACGTTGATTTATAGGTGGTTTAATCAGAACTAAGTATTGTGAGTGTCTCTCTGATAGTTTAATGTAATCCGTTTTTAACCGCTCCCTTTTTTTTTGCCTTGCTCTATGTGGGGACAAAGTCAGTGTTTCTTCCTCACTCTCCCCATGTGAGTTCAGCCTGTGGCAGGGGAACAGTAGATTTGTCATGAGAGGTGTGTAAGGAGATATGGTGCACCATCGCTGTTGGTGCTAGTGCAGTGTGTGTGTGTTCAGGGCTGCCAGCTAGTGTATAGAGGACAGAAATAGAAAGTTGAACACAAGAGAAAACTTTAGAGACGATATCGTTCTTAACCACGTAAACAAGTGACAGCAGCTCCATCTTTGTTTGTCTCTCTTTTCTGTCGCCCCACTCTGTTTTCCTCCTGACCTGAAATTGGGGGTTAGATTGAGGATAGTGACGGACTAATGAGCCCCCTTTCCTGCAATTACCCTTCTCTCCTCAATTCTCTCTGTCCGTCTGTTTCCATCTCCCTCTCAGATTCTCTTTTCAGCTTGGTCTGTTCATTTTCTCTTTCTCCCTAATCAGTCTGTTTCTCTCTCCTACTCTGTCTACTGTTTCTCCATTATTTTTTTTTATTTTTTTTGCTGCCACCTTCTTAGAGAGTAGTGGTAAATCAAGGTGACACTTCATCCTTAATAGAAACATGATGGTCAATTAAAGAAATCTGGTCCTAATTTGTGGTTGATTGCTATCTGAGATGTTGGATGGAAAGGCGGCTTTTTAATAAAGAAAACCTGCAGCGTTGTGCTCCCTTTCTCTTTGTTCCCTCCTTTGTTTTAATTTGATTTGGCTTTTTATTTTTGCTCTTTGTATCGAGTTTACAATTGCACATTTTTTCCAAATCACAGTTTATTAATATCAATATATTTGGAAAGTGTATTTTACATATACTGTACACTTTTGGTTAGTTTTGGTTATTGGCTTATTGGTGGTTCCTCGTGTGCAGGCTGATGATTTCGTTCCACTCCCTCACTCTTTTTCTCTCTTCTTAAACACAGGAGGACTCTTGTATGTGTGTATTAGTGTGTTTAACAGAAGGTGTGCATGAAAAAGAACATAATTTCTTTTCCGTTCATGGTGTCTGGCTGCTGTATGTGTTTAGTTTGGTATCTAGCCTGCTGTGTCTTCCTCCCCACTGTGTGCTGGATTTGAAATGGAGCAGAATAGTCCAGGGTTTGGTTGCTTCCCGCCTCCCCCCACCAAAGATATACAGTAGATAGTTTGGTTAGTGGAATATGCGTAAAACTTTCTGCACATTTTTTTAGCATGGGTAAAATTATTACTTGTCTTCTCAGTTGTATTGACTCTGGGGGTTACATAGCAGTAGTGTAGTGTAGTGAGTCACTCTGAAGCTCTGGTGGTTTTCAAGGTCCTGACCTATTTAATAAGCTTTAAACAAGGAACTGAATCAGCCACCAGCTCCACGGGTGCTACTCTGCAACCACAACTGGCCTCTGAGCCCCCTGAGCATGTTCACTTGAGTAAAGAATTTTTACAGGCCATCAGTGAGTTATCACTTTATTAGTAACTCTAAGTGTAGCTCCATGGTGAATGGTAAATGCCATGCACAGGTGCTAATGGGATGCTACCTCCTCATCTAGCACCAATTGCTTCACATCCTATCTCCTTGTCTTGTGCCAAGTAAGTCACTCTGGATGCTAAAGCCTTGCCTAGTGCACAGTGCTAACAAGTCCCAATCTCATCTGATCCTTATTAATACAGTGGGTCACGATCAGCCTGAAAGAAACTAGCATACAGCTTGGCCTGATGGTATTGTGGGGTCAATCCAGTGACAGCCTTGGAGAAAGGAGGATGAGGGAAAAAAAGAAGACAGAGTTTTGACTGTATGTGTAACACGTGTGGCTGTTGTTGATTAAAAGTTGTTGTTGTAATTGCGGGGCTTAAAATGCCAGGTGGCGGATGTGTCCTGCTAATCCCCTATCTAATTTCGAGGTCCAGGGGTGAAGCTCTTAATCTGAAACACACACACACATGTGCTCACTCATATTCTTGCAGACACACATGCACTTACACAGGCACCCCCCCCCAACCATCCTGCCGCCCCCCCGCCCCAATACAACACACATGCCCATACACATGTTCTTCGCCCTGTGTCTTGAGCATATGCTGAAAAGGTTTTTTAAACTCCTGGAAAACTGTTCACTTATTTTAAAATTCTGCAAACATATTTTCTCTGTAAAGTATATATGACATATATGCACTGCACACATAAACATATGCAACTTACCCAACAGATGCACACTTTCTTTTTCTTGATTGACTACACATCTGTGTGTGACATTGTTGCCATGATTATGTAGGGTAGATTTAATCGATGGTGCTTCCTGTCCTCAGTTTGACAACTGTGTTCACACTCACACACACACACACACACACACACACGCACACACATACAAACAAACAAACGCACACAAAAACAAAGTCCTTCATTATTTTTACTTAGGTCCATGTATTTCTTTCTGTCTCTGTTGCTTTGGCTCTGTCTCTGTGTCCCATTTGTTTATTTTTATGACTTCAGCAGTGTAGAGTTGTCGGTGCACATTCAGGCCATATACAGGTACACTCGAGATAGAAGGAAGTGTCACACAGACTGGGAGATAAGAGAGCTGACTGGCTGCTCCACCCTTTACCTCAGTTCACCCCGCTTTGCTCTGCGCCACAGTATGTGGGTCAAGCACACACTGCACACAGCAGATAGCTACAGCATGACATGGGGAGGCCTCATTTGGGAGCGGGAGGGGGTATTAGAGATTCTGTGTGACTTCAACTTTTTGTATTTGTTAGCCCTCTGTTGGCTGAAATTATATAAAGTGTCTAGCATTATAAAGAAGTTGATCATTGTTCTTGTTACTGAGCGGTGACAAGTTTGTTTGGCCTCCAAAACCTAATGAGCACAACAAATTGTGAACTCCAGCAGGTCCATTCCATGTGTTTCTCGCTTTTTTCTTGGTTTCCTTAATCTTTTTTTTAGCCTTCTGCCTTTTTGTGGCAGGTGTGTTGGCCATGTGCTTTAAGCATGTGTAGTAATTTACAGCCTAAGGCGAGAGGGGTAGGAAAGAGGGCAGCTGGCGGGGAGGGAGGAATGGAGGAGGAACTGCCTTACCCTGGGTGTAGGGTCATCTCAGGTGAAATGTCTCTCTGGGTGTGTGGGCATGGCCTCGGCGAGAACAGGGAGGAGTCAGGGGAGGAGTCTGCCGACGCAAAATAGATGGAACGTTTGTTGTCAGAGAAGTGAACAGGTCAGTTACTAACCAGTAGTTGTACATTCTCAAATGGAAATTCTGGAAATTAAATATTTGAATGCTTATGGTCATAACCTTTAGCTCATTTGTATGAGTTTTCAATGGCAGCAATGTTGAGAAAGAAGGAAAGAGGTTGGAAGGGGGGGACCTACTCCTTCTTGGCCTCTGGCTGTACTGTGTATGCAGAGGGAGCTCCTAATAAAGGAAAACTATGCATCTGGGTGATGCATTGAGTGACTGAGACAGAGTAAAATGTTGTGAATTCTCAGTTGTAGCAGCAAGATGTGTGTTCATACACAAACCACTGAGAAAGCTGCCTCGTCAGACGACCTCTGTCAGGAAAATGGGGCGAGCTGAGGAGAAACTTTAAGAGGGAAGAAAGGAGGGAAAACAAACTCAACGTTGTGTGTGTGTACATGTGTGAGAGAGATGACTTACCAAAAGTTTAGATATGAAAATAAGGCATTGGGAGAAATGGAGTGAGAGAAGTGGGGAGGTGGCAAGAGAGAAAGAAAGAGAGTCTGCAGAAAAAGGAGGAACGTAAGAGAAAGAGAGAGGAGGAACGTAAGAGAAAGAGAGAGCTTCTCTGCAGGGCGGGTTTCCTGAGGTCACAGTACTGAATATCACAGAGGAATGTGGAATGCTGAATTGCTGCCAAGGCAAACACACCAGCACCGCCGCCGACGCCCCCAGTGGCTGTCAAGGGCTGCTTTATATACACACAAAGACACACAAGCATGCAGTCATATATGTGCATGAGCATACAGTCGGTATACAGTGTCAGTCACACAGGACGCACACTCCACACTAAGATTGCATATACTGGCCAGGACACAGATGCAGGCACTTGTGGAAACATCCATGCTGTCAGCACCTGCAGAAGATGTTGTTTTTTGTAAATTTAGCTGACGGCACAGACCCACAGTGATCAGAGACCCAAGTTTAGGTACCGGTCTCTGATTACTCGACAGGAATATTCTTGTTCTCAAATGAGTGTTATTCAGAAAAGTTTTTATTTGTGTGTGTGGGAGAGAGCGAGAGAGAGAGAGAGAGAGAGAGAGAGAGGAGAAACATTATAATGGACCGTGACAGCATAGCTGAAATGCACAGAGCTGTAAGTTATTACAGCTGTGACATGCACACAAAGAAAACAGACACACACACGTATAGACACGCGCATGCACGTTCGCACACAGAGTGAATGACTCACTTATTGCAGGTTGGACAAACATGTTAAAACACACTCACACATACACTGATCCAGTGACTCAGATGCCATGCACACACATGCTCAAACAGCACTTGATGTTTTGTCAAGGACGAAGGTTATATCCGCCTTCGGCTAAAAATAAATGCTGCAAAGATGTGGAGGCGAGATCACCTTTGAAGAATTCATTTTGCACAAATGAAAAGAGAGACAGATAAAGTATAAATCATCCAAAGGCCAAGAACCTGTTTTAGTTGTCCTCAATTTTCATGCCAAAGTCAAATGAAAATCGTTTTGAACATTTGCAACTGATTGAGTCAAGGAGACGCTGCCGTACAGATGCTCCATCTCAGACAGGTTGAAGTGGATGGTGGCCAGACTGCAAAGAAAAAGTCACACAGAGTAGAGAGAAAAGATGGGAAGATCTGATTATTTTAGTATACACTGTGCAGTATACTGTGTGTGCATGTGTGTATTTATATATATATATGTGTGTGTGTGTGTGATAGCTCTCAATTGATACATGTTACATCCATATTTCTTTTATTAGCTGTAAATGTAAAGAGTATAATATGCATCCACCCTGTGTTCCATGCATGTGCTTGTGTGTGTGTGTGTGTGTGTGCGTGTGTGTGTGCCTGTGTGTGTGTGTTCTCCTCCTACACCGCCCTCCCTCTGTCTTGAAGCATGCCAGGGTCAGAGGTCATAACAACTGAATCACTCCATCGTCCTTTCATGTGGTTCACCACACAGATGGGTAGACATACACACAAATACACACGCGCACACAGGCACCAAGGTCAAGTCAGACAAACAGCACTCAGACTTTGGGCCTTATGCCTCCGTTTGCTCTCTCTCTCTCTCAAGGCGCTGACAGCTTGGAAGAAAAAACAAGGCTAGGGTTTTGCAGTGGTGGTTTCTGTGCTCTGATGTGCCCTCAGGTTTGCCACATGCACACGAGCAGCTTTTGACAACAGTCCCTGAGGAACAGGAAGAGGTACATGTGTGCTACATGAATGCACAATGTGGGTATTCTGAATGTAAAGCAGGGAAAACATGATATATTCAGGTGGGACTCTCAGATGTCTGGTTGGTGGAACATGGTTGTTGCATTTTGTCGTCGTACTGGTGCATCTTTGCAAAAAACTGGTACAGCAAAAACAGGACCTGCCACATGTGCTCTGCATCCAGACTACTGTAAAAGGTTATCACACGTTCATAATTAAAATAAGTGAAAATTGTGAAGATCTTACATTGCAGATTGGAAACCACATTTCCTACCCATCCCAACCAGAATTAGTTTTTACATTCGAGCCTAGTAGTCATTTTCTAAAAGTAGGAAGGTTCTGTGTGGATTTCTGTGCTTTTGTTCACACCACAGGAGTTTAAATGAGCTCATTTCATTTGCACAAGTGTTTGTATGCACACATATGCATTTGTTTATGTGGTTGCTCACACATGTACAGCCAGCGGGCAAGTGTGTGTTTTTCATTCTGTCCACACCCTGTCATCTCCCTCCTTCTCTCCCTCTGTCCCTCTGCTCTTTAGCTGTGCAGTTGGGAGAGGCAGGCCCAGAGTCAAAAGTGCAAGTGTGCCGCTTGGCTGATGAATCACAGAAAGGCAGCTTTCCCCCCACTGTTTGTAAATATGTGGTTACCCTAATTGAACACAGCTCCAGTTCCCAACAACTTTCATTTGTCCTTTTAGCATGTGTGTGTGCGTGCGTGCGTGTGTATTTATATGGGTGTGTCAGCATGGTCACAGCTGGAGTTGCAGGAGACGCTTTGCATTGTTATACGCTGCTACACAAAAAGAAATCACACATTAAATACAGTCACACTTAACAAAGGTCCACCCGCGTGGACATACACACACACAGATGCACACATTTAGGGATTCAAGTGTGATGGCAAGGTGAAGGATGTAGTTCATGTTTCTGCCTCACCATTTCTCTCTCTCTCTCTCTTTCTTGCAGGCGCACACACACATGCATGCACATGCACACTCACTGTGCGACTTTAACTTCGCTTCATAATTACAGGCTGTGAGATCCCAGTCTAGAGGCTGTGGTTTGGCTGGCCCTCCTCTCCCTCCATTAAGACACTAAGCAGCGTGTGTCACTCAGCACTTGGACGGCTCCTCCCCAGAGGTGGCAGCAGGGGGCCAATAAATGCACACACTAACTCTCTCTCTCTCACACGCACACACAGAGGTGTGAGTAAGAGGCCAGTTTATGTTTTCCCTGAGGGCCCTGTGTGGGTGGCTCCTGCATCGCTACTGCCAATAACCTTAACTCATCAATGTCCATTTCACCTGATATCATTTATACATTTAAACTTCTCTTGAATTTAGGATCAGCTAACTTAAATAGATCTAATGCGAATCTAATCAAACTAAACTCAGTTTAAAATAATCCATCTACCCTAAGATAGTGATTCATTATAATAGTCATTCACTCTCCTTATCAAAAATAAAAATGATTATAACTTTATCTGTGTGACTTTGTTGATCTCTGTTTAGTTGATAGTCGGAATTAAGTGCAGTCATCTGCTAAATTGACCTTGAGGCAAAAAAAAATAAAAAATACTACTCCACATCAAATTAACCTCAGAGGTTTCTTTCCTGAACACAGATTTGTTAATTTTCACATGTTGGTCCTGAAATAGTTCTAATAGAGCTAATTAGATTATGTCTGCCTTAACAAGCCCGGCAGCACCTTGTACACAATTAGACTTTATTTTCATCTATTTTTACCTTTTCCTGTCATCCTGTCTTGACTTTATTTATTTAGTCATGAGCCATTCAGTAAACAAACCTGAATTAGGTTAACTTACAAACAGATACACAAACTTGGAAGGTGGTATATTATTCTTAAACACAACCTGGAGCTTTAAATCTTGGCTTGGTGGCAGCTGATTGCATTTTCCTGAGTGAACTGTTATATCATCACCTGGTTGTTCCCTCCATTACCCACATCATTAAGTAGGAAACATTTTTATAAGCCTAAGATTGGTATTGTTTGTCTCTTTCTCATCTCAGCGCCGGCTGAGAGAAAATCTTTTGATGACTTAAGCTGTAGCTTAAATAAAAAGGCAACTCATTGAGACACTGCACACACCAATTCATTTGGATGTAATTTTATGACATCATCACCGTTTAACTCCAGCTGCTTTGCACCTAATTCAGTTTTGATTTGATTTACTTAAGTTGACTCTTGCCTCAACCAAACATTCAGGCTCACAGGACAATCTGCTCTAGCAGTGATCGGATCTCTCTCTCTCTGACCCATCACAGCCTGACCAGTGTGTACGTGGTAGAGCCATATTAGCATTAGACTCTCTGACCTGGTAATGGCCCGATAAATCGACTGGTGACGGAGCTATTCTCATTCCCAAAGCTGCTTAGCCTCTGTAAACACATGTCTGTTCCGCAGGATATTTTAGTAGTTTCCCACATTACAAAAATTGGTGAAAGAAATATTCAAAATAATAATATTATTAGACAGTTAAACAATCCACTCAGGGATTACATGTCCACTTATAGTGGGCCCACTTCAGATTCCACACATTTTTGATAGAATATGAATACGATGAATTTCCAAGTGGTTAGCTGCAGTACATGTGGCATGTGTGCGTGAGAGGACTATATAGATTATGCATAGACTGTATTGTACTATGGCCTTGCTTTTTGCTGCTGTGGAGATCTTGCAGTCAGTTGAGTCCTACAGCTGTTGAAAGTGTCTTGGAGGGTGGGAGTGAACATAAATGGCAGTAAAAGAAAATCAAATGAGAGAGAGAGAGAGAAAGAGAAGGAGCAAAGCACAAAGCGTTGCTGTCTGTCGGCTTTTGTGTAGCCGTGGACAAGTGAATGAGTGCACCGTCTGAATGAGTAATGACACATATGATATTCACTTTAATCACATCTGTTTATGTGATTTCATCTTCTTCCATCCCCATTGGACCTCCCCATGTTCTTGGAATAAGCCTCAGCCTGCTCTGCCAAAAATAATCGCTTGTTTGCTGCTATTTACTTAAATCTGTCAAAGAGGCACTGTTGGAGTCCACGCTGTTATGGTTCTCTCTTATGCTGCGTGTGTGTCTGGGCGTCTGCAGGGTACACAAGGCTGTACCAATGCGCGTACTGTCTATAGCCCTCTCTCTGTTATGTGTGAGAGTCAGCTGTATCTAGGCATCCGTGGCTAGTGGATGCACTCTCGTCTCCCCTCTTTCTCTGACATACACACACTAGAACGCGCACACACACACACGCACACACACACACAAAGCTGAAGCCAGCCAGCTAGAGCGTACACCTCAATATCGCTCAGTGTGTAGAAACCTGGCAGAGGAAGTGAGTTCATCTCAACGTCTCTCTGTGTGAGACCAGGGGCCTGTGAAAAAAAATGCATCCTCACAATATAACACACATGCATGTGGAAACACACTCACGTGCCTGTGAGAAGTGAAAAAGTGTCAGACCGGGGTGTTGTGGGGGGAGGGGGGAGGGCTTGTATTTGCCTTTGCCAGATGAGCGATGTAACTTATGAAATACGAGGGCGGGGGAAAGTGAATGGTCAAAGAGCATGCAAGGTGAAAAGGATGCCAGGCAGATGTCTGCTCACACCTTCCCTCCCCTTTTCTTCATTTTAGCTGATTGCTTCAGTCTCTGTCTCTTTTTCCTCTCCATCATCTCTACTACCCCCTCTCTCTCTCTTTCTCTCTCTCTCTCTCTCTGTCTGTCTGTCTCTCTCTCATCTTTTCTCGTTCATTTTGGGGTCTGGAGGCATCACAGACTGCTCCCAGCTGGAACCGGGTCTGAGAGCGTCCAGGGATATATCAGTTATTATTAAACCTGCTCCCCGATTGCCAAATACCTCATCGCTCATGTGTACACACATATGCACACATACACACACCACCTGGCAGTGTGAAGCAACCGCTCTTTTCCTCACAGAAGATAGACATTAAAAACGAGGACGAACAAAAAAAAAAACCCCTCCTGATTAGAAGTTGAGGAGATTGTCGTAAATCTTCCCCTGTGTGATGGTAAAATGGTAAACACATGTCAGAGCTGTCTTTCCAGAGAGCAGAGCTTGCAGAGTGTCTTTTTGGAAGTCTTACAATAATGATTCTACCACACTCAGCTGCCTGCAATCCCAGTCCCTATTTAAACTACACATTTACAGTTAATCAGAAATCGATTGAATGCCAATACTGAGTACTCTTTAATGAAGACATTACATGATAGAATGTGATGTGGACTTTTTTTTTACATTAACTGAGTCAAAAATAGCCTCCGAATCTGTGAAAGTGCATAACTTGCTCTTGATTTATTATAAACGATCAATCTAGTTTCCATTCTGCTTTTATACCGTTGAGGTAACTGACACGATTAATAAAACAAACCACAGATGTTCATATATGGCACAATATTTCAAATACATTGTTCTGAAATATTTTAATTCAACCCAGATCTGTCTGTCATAACACTTTAGTTATATAGTGCATTGCTTCATCCTTTCACCATTCATGGTCATGTGTACTTTCGCGTGCACACACACAGTGGAGTTAAAGATAATGGAGCTTGTTTTTCTCTCTTCGCTTGGAGCCATTTGCTGTATCCTTTCTTAAGCAGGATGATTTCCAACTATTTCCATAAAGCAAGACATTTAATCATGGTGGACATGGCCAAAACGTGTGTTGGATTTTCTCAAGCATTAGCAGATCATCATTGTATCATGGCTATGGCTAATTTTAAGGTTTTGAGTGACATAAATTTAGTTTTTCTTAACCTTGAAAAAAATTCAAATAAATGTTCTTTATCAAATTTTAGATTTAAAGCTACTTAATCCTAAAACTGCTGAATAGTGGCTCAGTTTCTATGGTCATGCTGGATCCCCTCAGTGACAAGCCAAGTGGCAGCACTGGATTTTTTAAATGGGAACATAACTGAAAGGCAGAGTTAAGCCTGAACCTGAATAACAACTGGAATCGGTCTAAAGGCTTTCTCTTTTCTTTTTTATTGCCTATTCCCTATGTGCTGGGATTAAGGTGTAATGGCGGCATCAAAGACCTGTCACCACTAAAGTTAATGGGGCGTCATACACATGTAACCCCCCCCCCCCCCCCCCCCCCCCCCCCCCTCCCACCCCCC
Source organism: Trinectes maculatus (assembly GCA_016785345.1). Taxonomy (NCBI): domain Eukaryota; kingdom Metazoa; phylum Chordata; class Actinopteri; order Pleuronectiformes; family Achiridae; genus Trinectes; species Trinectes maculatus. The sequence continues at coordinate 378,266 of JAFBJQ010001300.1, forward strand.
CCCCCCCCCCCGCACACACACATACACACCCATAGACATGACAGACAGGCCTTGCAACTGGAGATGGGGGCATTTGAAATTTTAAAATGGGGGCATTACAGCTAAGAAATGGGAGAGAGAATGTTGCAATAAGGATTACAGGCACTGGACGGGAAGCATGTGTGAAAATGAAATGTTACACTGTGGTTGTGAAGTCCATGTGTACGCGAGGTGGTCATTTTTAGAGGTTAAATCCTTTAAGAATCCTTTAGGAGGACACAGTGCAAGGTTGAAGTCATAAGGAACACATACACACACACACACACACACATACACACACACAAAATGATGTGCACCTTCCTGAAATATACAGTCCAACACACACATACCAACAGAGCTGGGCTAGTAGTGTTTGGTTCCTGTTGCTTCCCTGATCAAACAATGGCAGCTCTATTACAGGCCTAACAAGCCCACTGTGCTCAGGGAGAGAGAGGGCGAGTGTGAGAGAGAGAGAGAGAGAGAGAAGGAAAGGGAGCAGACAGAGAGATAGAAGGGGCAGCAGACTGAAGAAAAGCAGTCAACAAAATAGGCTTGGCAGAAAAAAGAGGCTGCGAAAGAGAAAGAGAGTGATCCTCTTACATTCAGTCCTCCAGGGTTTTGTTTCCAAAGAAGTTGCAACACAGAAACTGTATTTTATTACGTGAATCCAAACTGCCAGCTGCAGGGAAACTGAAGATGTGCGTGTAATTACATGTCTGCATTTGCATGTACTCTGTGTGAATTTGAGAGCACATGTGGGTTTGTCCTCATCTGTGCACAAGTCCTCTTGTGTGTGCGTGCGTGTTTGTGTGTGTGTGTGTGTGTGTGCTCGCTCCTCTTCAGTGTGTTGTACATCAGGAAGTGTCCAGCCAGTGTTTTGTCCCTCTCTGTGTGACACTAGCGTGTACAGAGCCCCTGTAAGGACTCAACCTCTGTTTGGAACAAGCCACTTCTGTGTTTCCCCTCCTCCTTCTCCTCCTCCTCCTCCTCCTCCTCCTCTTCTCTCTGCATATCCTGCCCTGTCTCTCCAGGAAACACTCCTCCTCCCTCCCTTCCTTCCTCCCTCCGTCCCTCCTAACCCCCCCTCAGTGCTGTCTGGGCCTTTATCACTCCTCTGCCTCCTTCCTCTCTCCATCTATCTGCTGGGATGAAAGAGTCAGTGAGGGAGGACTTCTGAGAGAGAATCCCCTATGTGTATAATTTTCTGAGTGTGTGTGTGTGTGTGTGTGTGTGTGTGCACCTATTTGGCTTTGTGTGTACATGTGTCCTGGTCTGTGCAAGTGTGTCTTGTGCATGTGTGATTAAAATTCTGTTGACATTAGGGAGCGAGCTGTGTGAGGGCGTCCATTGAGTCGGAGCAGGTGGGCTCCTGCTACTACACTCCTGCTAATCACTCCTTCCTCTGGGTGACTGACTGGGTCAGGCAAAGGGCAGCTGACATACAGACAGCCCCCTGTTAATGCCAGATAAAGTGAGGAGATGTTATTGGCTGATGATAAGATATCTTGTTTTTATAGTTATAGTAAATGAAAAGGCTTCAGTTGAACAGTGATGCTGCTGTTGCCATAAAGCCTTCTGATCTTCTTAACGCTCTTGAATTTATATTGCTAATAATAAACTAACTGTACCGTAGTGTATTTAACTCTAAAGCTTTACTACACCCTGTATACAATATGTACAATTGACAGTATCACATTTACCCACGCAGTGTACAGAGCTGCGAAGGAAAGACATAGTTTGCCAAGCATGAAATCCATTAAGGAAGGAGGACATGGTTTTCATCACCTATCACAACCAAGAGACTGCAGACACCTGCCCTCTTCTGCACTGTTATCTTAGATGACACTGAGGTACTGGGGGTTGTAGTTAAAAGTATGTGTTAAGGCAACAGTGTGCTGAATTAGGTTGAACATTCAGTGATCAGAGCTACAATCAGAAATGTACAGAAGGTAAAGGATGGTGAGGAGCTTTGGCCACACAGTAACCTGTGATTGACTGACAATCCCCTCTGCACTGGGGGGTTAGAGCTCTTAATGGTGTGGCCTTGTTGGAATACTTCAGAAATGTACTTTAAAATAACGTCCACATATGTTCATTGTGCAAATAAGCAAACTGAACCTGTTAGCTTCAGCTGCCATGCGTGCTAACGCTGAAAGAGGAAAAAAAAGGTTGGCAGTCGGCAGTAAAATGCGATTTTGGGTCGGAAAAACGTGAAGTAACCAGGTTAATGCGGTGGATGAAAACTCGTTCTGCGATTTCGTGCCTTGACTGAGTTTTTCCTCTGCAGCCGTGCGTGTGTGCGAATGTAGAGAAAAACGACTGATGCAGAGAGCAGGGAGAGATGAGTTCACCAGACATGACATCAAGGGCCATCCATCACAGCTGCAGGGAGACGCACGGAGACACACTGATGGCCCAGAACCGCTTGATAGGAGAGCGAGGTGAATGAGTGAGGAGGAGAGAGAAACTGCATTCACTTTTGTCCATGATCAGTCAAAAGTCCAAACCAATCAGTTCAGAGCATAAGAGCTCTAAGCATAAGAGCTCTGAACTGAGGCTGCTGCATAATGTGTGTGCTGGTTTGAAAGATGGGGTGCCCTTCTGTGGTTTTTGTGGAATTGTATGTCTTTCTTATGTCTCTCAGCAGGTCTTGTGTCTCTGTCTGTGACGGTTCAAGGCATAAAAGTCTCCCGTCTCCTCCAACACGTCTTCATCCTCACAAGTGATGTGAATTTATGTATTTCTGGACAAACCCCATGAAAAGCAAATTTGTGGTATATGGAGAAATACTCGGGACACTTAAGTTGTCTCTTTTTGAATTATTTTGAAATATTGCTTCGAAGACTAACGGTGCAGAAATCGAGATGTTTGGAACAATAATAATTTCCTATAGAGCCATGTAAAACACAATATTCTTCTAATTTATAACATATACAGAGATAATGGAATTGTAAAACATTGGTCAAGTGGAGGCTTAAGTAAGATATGTATCTGTATATCTGAAGTCTTCAGCTGTATTTTGTCAGCTTGGACTGCTGCCCACTGCTGCCCAGCGTCCCTTCCCTGGCTTGTATCCAGTCTAAACTACAGATACACCAATCAGACGAGTTGGAGCATTAACGGTGAAACGAGATCTGATTTTTAAAAAGTTACATAAAGTATTGTGAGCTGCGGCGTATTATTTCAGCTACCTTGGCAAGCGACCAAGACGTCTTAAATCTGGCAGGGATTGCATTTTTGTGTGTGTGTGTGTGTGTGTGCGCGTGTGTGTCCCCCGGTGTAGAAAGTACAGAGGATTCATTGTGTCTTTCTGTCTGAGTGAGGAGGGGGAGCACTGGTGTGTGCACAAACTAGAGAGTGTGGACCTTCCCCAAAAACACAAGTATGTTGTAAAGCAAAGATGAAAGTCAGTGTGGTAAATAAAATCCACCTCCTGTTTCTCCTCTCTCTCTCCCCTCCCTCTTCCCCTACTTTTCTCCATCCATCTCCTCCTCCTTTTCTCCAGCATTGGTATTTATTTTTTTCTTGTTCCCTCTCTCCCCGTCAGGCTTAATGCCTGCTCACAGCTCTATTTAGGCTGCATGCGTGGAAATTGGGTAGGGGATCTTGTGGGTTTTGTGTCCTTGGAGATAACCAGTGTGTGGGAGGTGACAAAGGTAGCGTAAGCCGCGCGCGTGTGTGTCAGAGAGAGAGAGAGAGAGAGAGAGAGAGAGAGAGAGAGAGAGGGTCTGCCTTGAGTGCAGGAATAGATCTGTGACAAACGGCAGTGCGGAGGGGTATGCATCTGTCAGTGTTGTTTGAAAAGCCAGAGGAGAGTTAATCTGAGCGAGTCACTCCACCTTGTGTTTGATCTGCTCGCCGTCTCGGCTCCTCTTCCCTTACGCTGCTGTGTTCTGCCCCGAGTGGTCAGTCGCTCCACTCACTCACACTTATACACACTCGACAGTGTTCTGAACCAAAGGGCAATCAAAGTCACATACACACAATGTGGCGTAAATGGAACTGTATTTTCAGGGATGCATGGCTCATATTGTGTCGGTATAGATACTCAACATCAAGGATTTTGTGCGTTTTAATTTATAGGACTTGTGAGCAGTGTCCTAATTTGAAAGAAATAGTTCAAGAGTAGATAAACAAGATGAGATATTCTGACAGACTTTTGTTTACTCTCCTGTTTCTATCCCATAGTTCCTATATCCCCACTATTAGTCAGTAATCCTCACTCAACAATCCTCAACAGCCTCTCCAATATCCACTATCAACCATTAAGGAGCCATGGCAAGAGGATCTGCTGCTGTAAGCCCAACTCAGGAGTTAATGATAAGGCCTCAGTGGTTGAGCTGTGTGATGTCTGGCTGAGCACTGACCACCACTCAGCCTGAGCCACAGCAGTCTGACACAGGCTTATTGATCACGCACATTGATTGTGCTAATACTGGGAGCGTGACTGTCAATGTCGGACTGGACCCTCGTAACAAACACCGTCATAAACTCCTGATTTCACATTAACCACGCCTCCGTCCTCCTCCTCCGCCCTCTCGTCTCGCCTTTTCTCCCCGCCGTCTCCCACAGGAGACACAATCAGTGAGGGCGTCAGGAGTTTCACCACAAAGCCCCCGAGTGGATTACATCACCACCTCTGTTAACGGTGCGGCCTGTCACAAGCCATCAGCACGCTGTTGACTTCATGCAGTCCTCTACTCGACTTTATGTAATTGTGGAACCAGTTGTAACCAGTCACTGAGAGCCACAGGCATGACCTGTTTTATCAAGGCCTCTTTCTCATTGAGATACACTGTTACATTGGATTACTTACCATGGTTTCTTTCTTTCTTGCTTTCTTGCTTTCTTTCGTTCTTTCTTTCTTTCTTTCGTTCTTTTGTTCCTTCCTTCCTTCCTTCCTTCTTTCCTTCCTTCTTTCCTTCCTTCCTTCCTTCCTTCCTTCCTTCCTTCCTTCCTTCCAGGGTAATTTATGTTATCCTGGATGTAAACACAGACCCATGCAGCACACATCTGTGGGATTGTGTAACAGGATGTGGAATTTAGTAACCTATCTATAGAAACCACGGGACATGCATGCTGTATTCTCATTTTGTCAGTCTGCCAGAGTTTCCCCCATAGGCTGGGAGAGAAGGTTTGATATATACAAAGCGGAAAGAGTGGGTATTGATATCACAAATTAGGTGTAATCGTAAATGTTTCTCACATGGTGGTGTGTTTGGGACACGGAGACGTTTACTTTTGAAACCAAAATAAACGGAGGAATCGAGTGCGAGGCAAAGAGGAGTAGACAAAGTGATTGAGGAGAAAGGGGAAGAAATAAAATAGAGTGAAAGAATGATGGAGAGAAGGGAGGAGGATAATTGCAGGAAAGGGGGATTATTAGTTCGTCACTATCCCCGGTCCAGAGACTCTCAGACCAAGGCTGTGTATAAGTGAAATCATATGGCTGTCTCATCACGGAACACGGAGGGAGTGAGTGTTGATAAGTGCAGACGGTTTCAGTGTAGCCGTAAACACTCATTCAACAGCACTCATTAAAACTCATTTATGCTATGGCCCATATGGCTCTGTGAACGAGCACGTGTAAGTGCAGATGTGTGTCTTTACCTCTCTCCCGGTGCTTGTTTCTCATTTGCAGGTTTTGCGACGCTTCTGTTGTCGTTGTTTTTTAAAACTGACATCAAGTGTAATCAGGTGTACGTGTGGTGTGAGACGACGTCACACCATTCATTATCATGTCCATGAAATAATTGGCATCAGGGTTGAGTGATAACATTGTGTCCGGGGCACAGTGCCAGAAAAAAAGCCACATTGTTAAAGTAAACATGAGCCAAGCCCAAGCTTAAAAACATCCTGCTGAGGTAAATTTAAAATATGCAGAAATATGAACCTCTCATGCAGCTAAGATATAAGGTGTGGAAAGGTTCAGACGTTTATTCTGTCATTAAAGGGTACATTCCCCCAAAACGTGGCTGTTAAAGTATGTTTTCTGGTCACTTTCATGAGAACCTGTCATTAGGTTTCTCTGTCAGCAATTATTATATATATATATATATATACACACACACACACATATATATATATATTTGTATATATATGTATATATGTGTGTATGTATATATATATATATATATATATATATATGAGACAAACGTCCGCTGGAGAGACCTGATTTACTGGTCTTGACAAATGACTGAAGAATATGAAGAATATAGAACATCACATCACACACTGTTCATTCTGTGACCTGCTGTATTCCTACGCAGGCGTTTCTTTATCACCATCTGCAATCGTCTCCTCTTTACTCAATATGAAGGTCCGAGGCCATAAATCAGCAGGAGAGCTGCACAACCTGAGATAACACTAATGCACATAGGTGAAACCAGGCACTTAGCTGGGATATTTACAGTTACAGAGAGAAAGTCTTGCCTGAGGGAGACACCTCAAAAACAGAAAGCAGTGGACAGAGAAGAGTAATGATGTGTCTGTTGGAGATAGCATGAGCAGCCGTAGCCGTTAAGGTGATGCAGAATGCTGTAACTGTAGTGATGTTATGTGGTTTTCTTTAACTCTTATTTAACCTGACAGGTTGACTGATTATGTGTTTTCTTTTAAGGCAGTGGCCTGGAGGAGTATTTAAGTGTAGTGTGCGTGTAACACACCTGAGAGCTGTACAGTACAACCTCAGCCTTGTACTGTTGATAGATGTGTGGTGAATGAGTGCCATGCTTAAAGCGCCCAGCTGGTGACTGGTTTAGTTTTTTACCTTTTCGATTGATTAAATAAGCAACCAACAATTTATTGATTCCTCTATAAATATTGTCCATGCCGCTAAAGTCTGATATACAGTAGCCGTGTCTTATGGTAATTATTAAATAAATATTTAAAAAAACATATTCACACTATTGCACAGAGCACAATTACTGTTTCAAGAAATGATTTAGCTATCAAAAGAAATACATTTCCTTAGTTACAATGGATGGACGTGGAGCTGTTGGCTCAAAGTGTGTGTTTTAAGTTTGTGTTTTTTGTGTTTTAAAGAGACAAAACAGAAATGTAGTCCAGGTTCTTTCAGTACATTTACCATAATCCTCATCTAAGTTGGGTCAGCGTGATTAAATATTATTTCCCAAATGAACCGCTGGTAAAAAGTTTTATACTGGCCCACTCTGTGCAAAACCTCAACACTAAAAAAAAACAGCTGGTAACTTTTCCACATTCATTTCAATCACAACACTTTCAAGGCCTCTGGTCATCTCACACCTTCCCATAACCCTCTCTCCCCGTCTCTCCCCACGTCCGTCCGTCGAGCTGTCTCTCTCCAGTTCGTCCTCAGCCAACCCCGAACGGCTTCATGTGAGGGTTTTGGTGGTTTTGAGAGCTGCTTTGCTCAACATCAATCCAGGCTGGACAAGTGAAATGCCCTAACACTACTGAAATCCCCCTCAGATCTGATCATACAGGGATAGTACAGGCTTATGTGTTCCAGCGGGATGTAGAGGGAGTTAGATGGTGAGTGGGAGAGAGGAGGGAGCTGTCCCACTGTGGGACTCAGAGGACATTCATGCGCAAGAATCAATGTGTACATGTGTAGGACATGACTTGACATGTATAATTAAATAGAATCATGCTGTTGTGAATGTAAGCAGGAGAGAGGGGGAGAACAAAGGGCAGGAAAGAGTTAGAGACAGAGTGAGGGTGGTGCTGAGCGATCAAGAAATGAAAAGCACATTTTCATTATTTCATTCCGTCACACTGACGCACCATTCTTTCTCTCTCTCTCTCACTCTCTCTCTCTCTCCCCTGTTCCCTCCATCTGTCTCCATGCTCTAACTCCCCTTTATGTTTATTTTCTTCCCTTCCAACTCGCCTCACTCGTCCATCCATCTCTCTCTCCTTCGTCTTCGCCCTCCCTCGCTCCGTCAATTAGCTCATGTAAACTTTGCTTTCCCTCATTGTTTTTCCAGGGGAAAGTGCCTCTGCTTTTGATTAAGCTTAGGGCCTTACTTTCAGTGCCATCCCCACAACACACACACACGCACACACACACACACACACACACAGCGTTAAGTAAATACCAACATCATACATAATACTTTGAAGTGTGTTTTGGCTTTTCCGGACAGATACATATAGACTTCCTCTCTCTCTCTCTCTCTCTCTCTCTCTCTGAAGAGGAAGCCTGTGTAGACATCCTCTGACCTTTGTTTGACTATGTACATACTCAGACAGGGATACCCAGTTATCATGTATGGATATACAGGACATACAAACACACACAGAGACACACACACACCAGTGCTGGTTTGGGAGGTGGACGGCAGCAGCACCTGTCTGCCAGCTGTTTCTTATCCCGTGGGGGGTGTCAGGCCTCTGACTGACAGGTGAGGAGGCCCGGAGCTGAGAGCTACAACACAGCTGGCTTAGCCCAGATGCCAAGGAGGGACAAAATCCACTGTGTGTGTGTGTATGTGTGTGTGTGTGTGTGTGTGTGTTTTCTTTTTGGGGGGCCTCATTATACTCCCATCCCCTCTTTTTGGGGTTTTGAATAAGCAGAGTGCTTGACTGAGCATCAGGAACAGGTGAAACTGACAGATGAAAGCACGGCCTGCGTTTTCGCCATGCTTTGTTTCCGTCCCTTTTTCTCACTCTTCATTTTCCACATTTTTGAAATAGCTCACAAACCAGTGCACTTTGTCATTCATCAGCGTTCCTCTGTCAGAGACTGCACTCTTTGTCATCATCTTGTCATCTCTAATCCATATGTCACTCCTTTCTTCTCACTATCTCTCTCCTTCTTCCTCTCTGTCACTTTCACTCACTCGCTCGCTCGCTCCCTCCTTCCTCTTACGCTCCCCTTCCTTCCCTTGTTGCCTCTCTTTCTCCGGTTCCCTCCATCTCCCCTTTTCCACATAAAGCTGTTTTTCATAGAAGCCCATGCAGCCTGGAATAGCATTCCCCCGGGCGCTGCAGGGTGAAACACTAGACTTTTCTGAGCCCCAGCCAAACAGATGCTGGCTGTTGGAGTCCCACCAGAAACAAGCCATCATGCCCCTCTCTCTCTCTCTCTCTCTCTCTCCCTCTTTCTCTTTCTCTTTCTCTTTCTCTTTCTCTCTCTCTCACTCACTTTCATGCTTTTTTCTTCTCTCTTCCATTTCTTTTCCTGTTTCTCCATCTTCTACTCTCTCTCTCCCTCCCTCCTTTGTCTCTCCTCCTCTCCGTCCGGGGCTGCGTCTTAGCCCAGTGTCTCTTTAACCTCTGCTTGGTCAAACTTCCTCCATCAACAGCCCATTGTCAGGTGCCTGTTGCTTTGTGCCTTCATGTCTGAGTAAGGGACCTGTAGTTAGAGTCAAGTGGTGGAGTGGAAATTTTTGAGGGGTGGGAGTCTAAATGCCTACATTTTTCCTTCCTGACTCTTTGCTGTCTTTTCCTTACAATCCTGTATCAACCTCATCCCTCCTTTTTTACTTTGGCAGAACTCTCTCGCCTGCCCCCCCCCCCCCCCCCCCCCCCCCCCCCCCACTCCCTCCCACCCCACCCCCTTTACCCTCCCTGTATAGCTTTTTCCTCTACGTCTTTCTCCCTCTCTCCCTGCTCGCTCGCTCAGTCTTTAAATTTGCTTGAACCCAGGGACCCCTCTGTTACGTAAATGGGTTAAACACAGACACACATGTGCTCTCATACTGTATGTACACACTCATGCCTGCACATACAAAACCCTCCATTCACCACACACACACACACACACACACACGCACATGCACTCATGCACAGTGAGTGCTATAGGGCCAAACTTGGCTTTGCAGCTTTTGGCAGCCGTTCAACTCTCGGTCTACGCTATCGCTCACTGGCTGATGCAGTGTTTACATGAGCTGCCAGTCACAACCAAATCAAAAGCCTTTCCCTCTGAGCTCAGAACAGTTGGGGGCCGAGGAGGTATTCTGTGAGTGGGAATGTTAATACTGATTTGACTATAGCCATTTTGGAAGCTGAATGTAGCCGTTTGTGTAAGTGCTCCTGCTCTGCATCCTCTCAGCCTTTAAAACCCGCTCCTCTTCAGAGTGGAGGTGCATGATGGCTCTTGACAGTTTTTGATAATACGCTTGGCACATGCTTGATTTTACGTAATCAAAATATAGAGCAGTGCCGAGGAGGAATTTTTCAGAGGCTTTAGCAAAATGAAAACCACCAGTGGTTAACAGAGTATAGAATACGTTTACATCTTAGTCACTGGACATCTATACTCATCGAATACTCTTGAATGGACCCTGTGAACTCTAGGGTACGCAAGCCTGTTATAGGGTTATATAACATATTGTGGAGGCTCTACCAGACATTACATCACTGGTGAGATTAGTGAGGATCAGGTCTGCTCACATACTAATTCTGCCTCGGTACAGTATACACACATACACATTGCTTCCCATCTCATAGCTCAGTTTGCATAGATGCTCATATCTGTTTTATGAATTCTACTCCTTTGGTAAGAAGCAATAAACAATGGTATTAATGTTATGTTTATATTCTCATATCCAGTGTTAGAAGCCAATCTGAGTATCAGGTGTGTCTTTTGGAAGGCTGTACCTGTATGTTTTGGCAGGGGTACACTAAGTTTAATTGGTTATGGATATAGGCTGAAGCTAAGCAAAGCACAGTTAATATAGATTAAGTATACAGCACAGTGAAATACCAGGGTCCATGTGGTCAGTCAGATATGCTGTGTATGTAGCTTAGCTGGGGCTGAGTACACAGATGATGTGCGGGGTGATTGCGGTAAGGAGGTGAATTAGATTTAGAATTTGAATTAGTCAGGACATGTTAAGCAGGATGGGCTTACATGCTAAGTGCCACAAGGTGATGGGCGCATTTGATCCGCGCATCAACGCACAAGCACGCACACACACAAGATCAAGCAGCATGTGTACTGTGCCTGTCTGATGTGATGGAGGTGAAGCAAGACGAGAAAAAGTAAAGTGGCTCAAGACAGCAGACAAACGAGGACGGAGACTCCCCGCTCCCACACACACACACACAAACAGTTCTGTGTGGTGTCTTGTCTGAGATCCAAAGTCTAAAAACACTGTAGGCCTCTGTTGTCTGGCAGAAGCCTCGTAGTTGCCTGCTGTCCTCTTCCTGTGGTGAGTGAGCTTTTCTGAAGACAGCGAGAAGACTGCAAAAGGTTATGAGGAGAAATAGTACTATGTGCTAATTATAGAAACAAATCTCAGGTGCGGTTTATCTAACTCTCTCCGTCGCTTAGTCACACACACGCACACACACACACGCACACACACACACACACAAACACATAACAAACGCTGACCATATGTTGCAGCGATGTAGCTCCCCGGTGAGTTCCTATACTGCCAGACAGATGGTGCTCTGCTTTACCGTACATCTACATCCTGATTGATTTATCTGCTTGTCTGTGTTTGTGCCATCACTTGTTTGTTCGGACTCCAAGCTGTTTCAGAGCTATCCTAGCTGTGAGGGTCACCACCATCAACATTTGTTGGATTGGCTTTGTTGACATTGTTGGTGCTTTGTTTTTCCTGTGGCTCTTGCGTACAGTCTTACTAACAAAGTAAATGGGTGATGCCGTCGGTAAGAATTTCCTGATTGAACGTTTTGCTGCGAATGCCACAGCCGGCTGTTCATTCACAGATCGTTTCATTCAGCTGGGCCTCAGCTGAGCCAGAGATCACCTTCAAAGACACAGACACAAGTGCAGTCTTACACCGGCAACCACTGGTGATACTGACTACCAGGTCGACATCAGACTGTCCCTTGTGCCTGGCTCCAGCTCCCTCACATGACCTCACTCTCGCCTTGTGGCACGCTCTCAGTCTGCCTCTCACCAGTGCCCACAATGGACAAAGAGTGCATGAAGTGTGTTTTTCTGAATATTCCCAAGCCACATCTCTCCTCTCCTCTCTTTGCTTATATTTGCTCATATGACCTGACTTCATAGTTATGATTGGTGACTGTGTGTCCACACCCCTGTGTACACTCAAGCACACACACAGTACTTCCTGTGTTGAGCTGTCTGGCTGGCATCATCTCAGGCTACAGTGCCAAAGGGTCAAAGGTGACCACCACTTGGCAGCACTAGCTCCATGTCCTTCCGCTCTTGTGTGTGTGTGTGTGTGTGTGTGTGCGTGCGTGTGTGTGTGTGTGTGTGAGTGTATGAATGTGACAGCATGGCCTCTTTGATCTGCTTTGCTCTCCTGGAGTTTTCTTCAATGTATATATACAATATAATATACACAGCCTTTATGCCCCACATTTCCTTTCTCTCATCCTCTACTTGCCAGCAGATCTTTTCCTCATCTCCTGCGAAGCATCCCTGCTCCTCCTTTTCTTTTGATTCCCTCTGACCCTCCTCCCACAGCCCTCATATTTTCTGCCTCCCACCCTCCCTCTGTCCTCTTGGCTCGGAGTGACAGGACTGAGTCGACTGGATTGTCCATACTGTACAGTGAGATGCTCATAGTGTCAGTGTCCTGCTGACTTAGTGTGTCACCATGGTCCTCAACTCGACCTTAAGCTACACACAGTGTTACAATATTCGCACAATGTGAATATGTTTACACTTTATTGATTACTTGCTATATTGAAATTACACAGTTCCAAGTTTTTGAATATAAGACTTAATTCATATTAGATTAAAAAGTTTTTTTACAGCAGAGAATATTTTATGACTTGTGCATTCCCAACAGAGCAATCAATAGTTTCAAATCCATTCGAATAGATGCGATTCTCTCTGTATTTTAATCATTACAGTTCTCTAGAGCATAGAGCTTACGAGTTCCTTTGTAATTGGGTTTCTTGCTTTTCACTTCAGCACATTCACCCAGCTGACTTATTGATGTATTGTTATGTTCATAAAGTGGCACATGTGTTCAGAGTTTTCATTGAAGTGTTCCTCAGGAGGAAAAGACTTGGCTGTTGGAAGAATGTTTGTTATCGCTGTTATCTCAGTGGTGCTTTTGGAGGAGTTGGCAACCTTGCTCTGTATCACTTTGTGGGTGTGATTGTGTGTGTGTGTGTGTGTGTGTGTTGAGGATGTTTTCTAAGTCTTATCAACTTGTCCTTGGCTGTGCAAGTGCACAAACCTTCTATTAGTGTAATTCACTTTCTTTTATGTATCTTGTAAAGTCATGCAGAGAACTGCGAAGATAAAAGCAATCGAAAGTTAGCACCAATGGGAATGGACAGTAAAGAGTAACATTATAATATGAAACATATGTTAAATATGGAAGGATGTGAGCAAAAAGCGAGTATCTCCTGAAGTGGATTATCTGTTGGAACCAGATGGGTGAGCCCAGATAAAGAGGCAGTGTGAAGAAGAGGTGGAGACAGCAGAAACGGAGAGGAGTAGAAAGAATGACAGCTAGCAGTAGAACATGGGAGAGGGTTACCTTAAAACACCCCTCTGCTGGCCAGACAGGAAGTGTATGTAACAGCCTCAACACAAAGACCTACAGTGTGTATCTGGGCCAGCAGGAAGAGGGACCAAGGGAGGAGAAATCCAAGTCTGGACATAGGCCTTCCCTCGCTGCCCACGTCCATACTCAGCTGTGTACTCTGTGTACTTTCTCTGCAGTGTTTTCAGTTTTGTTAATACTCAGCTGTCTTTCGTTCCCCTTTTTAACTCTGCATTCCTTATGCATTGTTTCTGTTGTACTTCAGTGCAGTTTTTTTTTTTTTAACTCTCTGAGTTGCTCTCATGCAAATCCACATTCCCTCGCCTCACATATCTTTGCAACTCTGTGCGTTCTGGTCGCTTTGGCTGTTTGTCTCGGAGCTCTCGGTTCCTGGTGTTGATTTCAACCGCTTGCTCTGAACATAATAGTGTGCACACTATGGGTTGGATCTTGATATCTGAGGGCAGAATGCAGAAGGGATACGCTCCTACTCACAGCTTAATAAAATTCACATCTCCATATTTCACTTTGATTTTATTTACACGTTCACATCTCTCCCCCTGTTTGTCTCCTTGTCTCCCCTTCTCTCCCCTTCTCTCCTGGCCTGCGCCTCTCCACAGTCTGGAGAGTGAAGTCTGAGCTAGCTGAGATGCCTGGCCCAAGGCCTTGCTGCTTTATTTGCATTTCACCGGGCTCTCGCTGTGCCAGGAAAATGCCACCTGGTGGTGATAACCCCCTACTGCAGCTATCCCCTCATTGTGTGTCTGTGTGTGTGGGTCTGATGTTTGTTTCTAATGAAAGCCATGTAGGTAGCCAGAGAAAGTGTACACCCCCACCCCCCCACCCCCTCACTCCCCCTACTTCCTCCTTCCTTCTCGCTCCCCTGTGTTCCCCTTCTCTTTCCCTTTCCGGCCTTTGTGCAGCTGTATTTATTTGGGCTGGAGCAGAGCTGTGCAGAGACACTGGTCCTTAACACACTCATGCCCCCACCCCGGGTTGACTCCTTTAAGCTGAGTAGAGATGGAGGTTGACAGGGTAATAATGCTGGTGTCAACACCACTTACAGGACAGTTATATCAGTATCAGCTCGGCAGGGGGACGTTCACACTCTGTTAGGCTGGGTCGTGAACCATGCTGGGGGCCCCCTTAGCCACACACACACACACACACACACACACGCACACACACACTTAAGCACACACACAGGCATTACGCTAGTGCCTCTGCTAATAAAGCTGTTTAGACATACATGAATGCAAAAGGCTCATACCTGTACAGTACAAACACATATACCGCGCACATACAGAGCACATTTATTCAGCATAAGTAGACTTTTTTTAGCACATTCTTTAATTTGTACTATTTTTTTTAATCAATTTTTTACTTAACCTGTAAGTGTGAACACTTTCACTCACACCCAGTGAGTTTGATGTATTCAAATAAAACCACAAGTTAGGCACACTATATCAGAATTCTGTGTCTTTCCCTGCTGTGTGTGTGTGTGTGTGTGTGTGTGTGTGTGCATGTGTATGTGAGGCTGTGTCTGATTAAGCAGGATTCTCACTCTTTGAGGTGGTGGTCCTTCAGGACTTGAAGCGGCTGTCCAAATGCAAGTCTTGTCAGCGTGACTCTGAAGCACAGAATCCCATTTACACATGACGATCCATATTAACTAGAAATATAGAGTTCTGTTGGAAGCCTCTGTGACTGTGCGTTGCATACCAATGATCACAGGAAAGACATGGGTTCTCAAAAACTCATTTAATTCCTCATTAAAAGAATTACAACCTATACGTGTGTAGTAACACTGAATGCGTTTGTTGTGTTATACGCAACCAAGAAACAAGCTGACAAGCACACACTACTGGCAATGTGGGTCTTCCTCTGATTCAAGGATACAAGTCAATGACTAATTTTTAGCTCAATGTAGAAAGTAGTTGATAGATTAGTTTGGAAAAGAAATTAAGCCTTGATAAATGTTACTTATAAATCTGATGCCATGACAGCAGGCATTGTGTCGCCCCTTTTCGGAACTCGACAAATTTTGGGTTTAGACAGTCGTCTGCACTTACAGACAGAGGAATACGCCAACAAAGTTTGGGAGTCTTCAAGTGCTGCTGACTCGTGGATTTTCTCTCATAGAATTTTCCAAAATTCATTTTTATACACCTTTATGTCATCGAATCTACCCAGTTTTGGGGGTACTACCTCTGAGCCTAACATTTAGCTCAGTTTATATTGTATCATCTGAAGGACTACGCTGACAATTTTATACATGTTACACCACCATACGGTGGGTCCCAACCCAGAGATGGAGAAAATTACAAAATTCACACTGGTCCTTGCACTGTTAGTGCCAAGAGGTGATGGTGGGATGGGGATAAGAGGATGAATGGAGACAGTGAGGGACAACGAGAAGAAATGGGGGGGGGGGGGGTTTATGGGGGGGGGGTGTATGGGCATCCAGCCAGTCACATAACCCCCAAACCTCCACTTGGCACCCCACCCTCTCACTATCCCCCTCTCCTCTCATTCCCTGCAAGTTCATGCATACCCTGTAGACCCATAACCCCCCTCTCTTTCCCTTTCTCTTATTTTGCTTCCTTTTTTATCCTCCATGCTCCCAGCCTTGTAATCCCCCGCCTCCTCTTCTCCCTGCTCCTCCCTACATCCTTCCACCTCGCTCCTCTCTACTCCTCCTCTTCTTTTCCCCTCCGTTTCTTTCCATCCTCCACTCGTCTCTCAGCATCTCTCTCTCCTGGGTCTTCTTGCTGTGGTGTGGTGCTGTTGGCAGAGCGTAGGCGCAGGCGGCACACAGACGGGAGCACAGATGGGCAGCAAGCTGCGCAGGGCGGCCAGGCACACCTGCTCCACACACACACACACACACACGAACACACACACACACACGAGCACACACGCACTCATACAGAGCCCAACTCTGCCACCTTGCCACACAGCCTGCCTGCCTGCCTGGCACAGTGGAACAGTGATACAGGGACACAAATACAAATACACTCTGACACACATGCTTACATACATTCAGTTGTACGTCCACGCATGCATACAACTATTTGCGCATGTACACTAATTTTTACATGTATCTTAGCAAGCAGAGTTTAATACATACATACTTAACTGCATAAATGTTCCACCAACATTTTAGTCACTTCATAAATTTTTGCTTCCAGGAAAATAAACGTTTGATAAGATGACATTAACACTGGTTCACTACTCATTAACACTTACAGTATATATATGAGAAATGCATCATTGCACAAATATGCACATGCATGCTGAACACTGAACAGTGGTAGGCATAAAGACTTCAGAAACAGAAGTATATCCGTGTACATGACACAGACTGAAATAATTAAGAAATAAAACTGGAAAAATATACATAAATAAAATGGGGGCGCAAATAATAAAATAACATCCAATGAATAAAAAGCTGAGTGAACATCTGTGTGGGATAGCCAGGGGGATTAGGAGGGTTTGGAACATTTTAAGCGCATTAAGGATTAAAAAAAGGTCAGAATGTTTAGCAACATACCGATAAACCTCTTAAGCGAAACCCAATTGGGAGGCTGTACCACATTATCCTGTGTTTTGGGGAGGAGAAGAGCGGAGAGGGGAGAGAAGAGTTGACATTTGTTCCAACAAGAAGGGGAATCTGTGAACTAACAGCCTGTGCACATACTTGTAGTTACACAGATTCATGCACATATGGACACACACTGGTTTGGTGTGGCTACAGACTACATTAGGTCACTTGTTGGTTTGTATGTTGACATTAGGGGTGTGCATGCCGGCACTGCACAGAGTCATAGATGACCAGCACTGTTTATTAATCTGTCCAACAGTGGCCTGCCACTGCTGAGTCCACTTCTTTCAGCTTCGACCTTGACTTTTACTGTTTTTCCCCATGTTGCCAATTATTGGCTCCAGCATTTCCACACTTGGTGAAATTTAATTTGTACATTTTTATTTTTGTCCTGAACTGTAGGGTGCACAGTGCTTTTAGGTCATGTTTTAATGTGTTTTAATCTGGGCTTTTCTCTGCAGAGCTTTAGTTCCCTGCTTTACTCTGCTCTGCTGGCCACTCTCTCAGATCCCTATAACCAGTAGGTCAACGGCAGAACCTAACAGGTCACTGAGCAAAGTGTGCAGGTTGAGAATGGGAATGGAGTTATAGAGGACCAGGTTAGACTGAAACATGAGGTGAAATATTATAAAGAGAGGCATGGATGAACCTGGAGCAGAGATAAGATGCAGAATTATGTTGGAATGTTGGAAGTCAAAGATGGGAAGAATGAAACCAGACAGTGTTGGATAAAAGGACTGCGAGAGTGGGAGAGAAAAAGACAGCGCGGTATAGAGCACTGTATGTCAAGGCCATGATGACTGGGGTTATGTTGACTGTGGTGGGGTCATGATATTTGCCATAGAGCCTGTAGAGAAATTCTGCCATCAGCAACTGGTAATGGCTGCCATGGCAGTTACAACACAGTCTCTCAGCACAAACTCACCACAAGAACTTTGATGTGCCAACATACCAAACGCTGGAGGAATGTATTCGCAGTCCTTAAAAATCTGATTTAATTTGTTTTGAAACCAAGTTAGATGAGGAAAGCCCAGTTTCTACTCATGACTGTGGCACACCATTGTCCCAACTTTCACATCAAGACTGACTCATGCACACAACCATGTTGTGTCTGTTTTGGCAATATGTGTTGATTACAATGGTGAGACAGTTTTATTGGCAGGAGCTGTCCAACATAGTTGGATATCAAAGAAATAAGCAAGAGTCCTGACAGCACAACATGTGCATCTTGTTTTAATGTGTACATAATTAGGCCACATTGTGTGCACTGTGTTTTTATCTGTGTATGGTCTTTTTTCATTCACTGGTTTGATGGGGCTGCAGGGTTAGCTCCAGTGTTTGAGGTTAGAGCTGAGGTTGCTGGTGGAGGGGCTTCTGCGGAGGCTGCAGGACTATGATTGGGGTTGCTGAAGGGAGGGCTTTGGGGGCTGTGGTGGGAAGATAAGGAGCTGGATGTGTGGTTAGGAAGCTGGGAGGGGGGGGTCTGCTGTTGTAGACTGCAGCTTGCAGAACAGCGATAATCAGCAACCAGGCCCCCTGTTTTACCTCCTCTCCCACTGAATTCCAGTCTCTACCGAGCTACATGATGCACTGTTGAAGTCAAAGGTGGCACTGATTTCCATTGAGTGATGTTGCATTGTGTTGTGTTGTCAGCACAATGTTATTTAAGATCATGAAACATGAGCCAGAACCATTGAAAGCTTTAGGATTCTTTCAGCTCATCTCATTGATCGCTCTTAATAACTCTCTATGTAGACAGCACATAATGTATGATTTAAAAAAAAATAGACATCACGGCATCGGCTGTTCACCTACAACATGCATCCTCCTGCCTTAAGCGATCTAAGAGTTTATGTGGTTGGGGCACTCGGCCTGAGCTATCAGTGTCACTGCTTCTGCAAATATCTGCAGGACAGTTTCTTATCTACCATAACCCTCAGTTCTTTTGCTTGGACTTCCTCACCTCTGTAACAGACGACCATGTTAGGATCATATAAGATTTCTCTGCCTTCTAAAGGGAGTTTTATATTTATATCAGAAGCAGCACATTTGTACCTCATCAACTGCTCTGCTTGTGGAGTTCGTGCAAAGGTAAAAGACCTTAATAAAAGTAGTTCTGCTGAAGTTTGTAGCTCGAATTTCCGTGTGTCAAAAGAACCGCTCTCTTGAAAACAGCAAGTAACACCACACATTAGCCGATGAGATAAAGTATCTCTCAGGCATATTGCACGTACAGTGAGGTGGCTGTGTATCCAACCTGTGCACGTATGGTGTGAGAAATAGAGTATTTACAATATTGTAGAGCCCTGTGGTGAAATACTACACGATGGTAAAAAGTTCATTGAAGTCAGGTTGTTTTCTCAACAGCTTTCATTGGCCATCATATATGTTTACTCTGAGTGCCTACCTCAATGTTTGTCCACGCACGTGTGTGTGTGTGTGCGCGTGTGTGTTTAAATGTGTCTGGTTGCGTGCGTGGCGGGGGCGCAGCCTCGTATGTTTTGAGTGAGTGCCGTCAGTTAGCTGGAATGTGGCGCTACCGCCAATGCTAAGATGGCTGCCAAGCTCTAAGATGGCTGCCAGGATTACACCCAGCCAGTGAGAGACAGAGAAGTGTGAGAGATTCTGCATGTGAAGAGAGGGGAAAAAAGAAGCTCTCTTTCATTTCTGGTCTCTTTCTTTCGCTCTCGCTCTCGTCTGTCTCGCCCCTCTCTGTGGATAAGCGGTGCTTCGTAGGCAGCAAGACAGGTCTGTTATTGTTTCTGCTCAGTAATCTGTGGCTTAGTGTGGCTGCAAGGCAAGTGCTGCTGGCAGGAGTTTGTGTGCTCTGTTATCACCTACAGCCTGCAGATAAACACCTCCTTCAGCTAGCGCGCTAGTTAGCTACAGCCTAGCTAGGCCTGAATGGATGACCAACGACATTAGCCCCCACACCACACCACACCAGGCCTTATTCACTGACTCATGGTCACAAAGGTTGAGTCAATATGTCCGCCTGACAAGAACAGGTTATGTATTTGTAAATATTTATGCAAACATTAATGCAACTTCTCCAGACCTGTCTATCTGGCTACAGCTCTTCCAGGTCTGATGATGGCGCTTTGTTGCCAAGACTTGGCATGTTTTTCTCTGCTCTTGTAAGAGAAGACGGTGTGCTTTTACAGACCGGTCACACTAGGAGCATGTTTAAGTGTGAGTCTATGTGTGTGTGAAAGTGTTGGTGTTGGTGTTGTTTTGTTTTATTTTTGATTTGATCCAAAGAGGAAGAGTTTTACCTCAGCTTTACCGGACTGGCCTGGTCAGCCACTGAGTCAGTGCATTTGTCTATGGTTGCATCATTTGTGTGTTGCATCATTTGTGTGTTCCAAGTAAGGATTATAACAGGTATTAAAGTATGAAACACACACACACAGGGAGAGAGAGAGGGAGACTGTGTGTGTGTATTTGATTGTATGTATGTGTGTGTGAGTGAGAAAGGTGCTGTTTACGCAGACTAAATCCCTACCAGCAAGAAGGTATTAAATAGGATTAGGGCGAAGGATATGATTGCGTGGTTAGATACTAAATAGCATAGCAGCACACTGTAAATCATTGCACCTTAAGTCAGGAGTGGCAGAGGGAGATGGGAGAGAACATTCTTAGGTACAAGACCGTCACACAGAAAAGTGTGATTTCACACACACACACACACACACGGACACACACACACACACACACACTTGAGATGTGCACCATACCCCAGCACATACACAACCTCTTATTCCATCTCACACCTCAAATTTCACAGTCTTGGCAGATTTATCTTGGATACATAGCTATGATTCATCGAGACATTGTACACTTACCAGTATGTTTTTCATTATGTTTTTTTTCTTTGCATTCAAACCAGATCCTAACCATTTGTTTTCTCCTGCTCCCCCTCCCGCTCTCTGTTTCTGTGTAGAATCCGGACAATCAGACAGCTCCAGCCAACAGGGGGACACAGACATTAAGCCACCGCCCAATGGTATACACACACATGCACACGCATCTGTGTCCAAACACTGTCGAATCAACACACTAGTGTTGATTCCACCATGCTTATCAGTCTTAACATATTCCAATTATGGATCCAATTAGCAAACACACCAACACAGATGTTGGTCCACAAATACAGTTACAGATGGTCACCTTCTCAAAGGGTTTGACTTTCTTCCATTTTTTGATGTTTGTTTGTTTAAACACAATTCCATGAATTTCATAGTTCAAAGCATCAAAGCTGTTGTGCGTCTATATAAGTCCTTAACGCATCCATTTTTGTACAGGGCACCTGAGTTTCCAGGATTGCTTCGTCACTTCAGGGGTGTGGAACGTTGCAGAGCTGGTCAGAGTGTCACAGAGTAAGTAAACACCATGTACACAGGTTTGGGAACAACACAATAATACTAAACAATGCCAACAGCCAACATGTTGTTGTATGATTTATGTCTTAAAATGCATTTGTCACCTGTTTGGGATTAAACAGATGAATTTTTATTTTAATATGCAATAGTGATAGCACCTGTTGCTTACTTACTAATGCACAATGTAATTCTAGAGATGATTATTCTTCACCTCCATCTAAAAATAATCTCTGGAATATTGTCAACAACTCATTTACTCCCTATTAGCTCCTGTAGCCACAGCGTCGGGTCCTAACTTCTCACTGGCTGACCTGGATAGCAGCCCCAGCTACTACAACATCAACCAGGTGGCTCTGGGGCGACGTTCGCTCACCTCCCCTCCTTCCACCAGGTACACAGTCCAAGCTCCATTTCCGCACAGACAACAGTAGTTTACAGGTGTATGAAGGTGTGAATCACACAGAAAACACCAATGACCATTATACAAGTCCAGCTGTTTGCCATTAGTAGAATCTCTGGTGGATGAAGCCAGCATGTGTCTTTATTAGTGTTACTCTGGCACATGATTTGCTGTGATGCCAAAGGCAGACTGGAGGGACGTGTGAAGTCACATTAATATCTGCCAACGGTTTATCATTTCCTAGTCCAAGGATGACTTTTTACTGGCAAGGAAAATGCCATTTCATTGAGGTTTCTCGCTGTGAATGATATTTTGTACCACAACTCATTTCCACTTTTGGAGTCTATCCTGAGCATCTTTACCTTGTATATGTATGTCTTTCTTCACTTCCCTCCTCCTCCCTCTCCTCCTCCTCCTCCTCCTGATGTCTGATGGCTTTTTCTGCTTTTTCCTTATTTGTTTCTCTCTTAACATGTCAATTTCTCTCCTCTTACCTCTGTCATCTGCCGTCACTTTAGGTCTGAGGTGGAGTTGTACGCAAACCTTCCACGGAGGTAGTTATATACACTTACAAAGACACAAATGAATGACTCTTGGACAGAAACACATATGCTCAAGCGCGAACGCACACACGTGCACGCATGCGCACACACACACACACACACACACACTCATAGAAAGAGACTTATTGTGTAGATGCCTCTGCTTTCTAACTTTCTTTCTATTTCCTCCTTGTTCATTCATACTTTGGACATTTCTTGTGCTTAATGTCAGCTTGGCTGAAGACTTTGTGATAGTAATGATGTTTTGATGTGTTTGATGTGATTACGTCTAAGCTATGAGCTTTGTAAGGTAGTTTTCCTTGACCCATATATTCTCTGCCTTTATGTATTAAAGAAAATCATACTTACCTTACCTCTCTCTTTTTGCCTCCCGTCTCTTCTCTTCCATACAAACATCCCTCCCATGCCTTCAGCTCCACCAAGAGGAAGTCATTAGATGACAGTGAGCTGGAAAGCCCCACAGATGATGTTTTCTACCCTGGACGCTCACCTGCTGCCAGCTCCTCCCAGTCCAGCGCGTGGCCCAATGATATGGATGCAGGTACCCCCTCTGTTTGCACCCCACACCTGTCATCAACTTAGCAAGCGTCATGAAGCTCTTCACACTCCTGCCTGACTCCTTACCCTACCACCACCAAAGTCTAAAATGATGTCTCGATGCCGTCATCTGACTTTTTCCTCTTCTCCTCATTCTACCTCAATCACTTCTGACACTTGTGACATACGCAGCCCTGAACACTTACTTAAACCACAGCTTTAATCTGACCATTCAGAGAAACCGTAGCATTACAAGTCATACTAACAAACTCATAATTCTTCAACAAAAAACAAATATTATGAGTTTGTTGGTGAATAAATACTTCTCAATCTAAAGATGTAAGTAGTTTAAGTTCTTATGTAATGCTATACCATATATTTAAGCATGTTTATAAATATATGTTGACTTATAGAGTACAAATGTTTAAGCTTATGTGATTTTCACAGATTTTTCTGGATAAGGAAGGATACCTGCCAAAATAAAGGAGACTTAGAAAAATGTTACAATTATTTGTCTTACCTTTCATCTGGGTTAGTTTCCACTTTGGAATTCTCTGTCTTTATTGTTTGGTAAATGGGGTTAAAAGCTTCAGCCTGAATTAAGTTACAGTTCATTTTTTCATTGAGAATGTTTTCAACAGCGTTTCCATAACCGTAGATAATTTGGATTTAACCATGGATAAATGGTACCTAATGTTACCCACCAAATAGCTGCAGACATTGAGAACAGAAATGTCAGAAATACCTAAAGGATGAAATAACAGCTTACAGCTGCCTGTAGTAAGGCTTTCTGTTGGTGTTTCCATTGTTTTGGCAGTAACCACTACCTCCGTGATTCCACATTGGGCATTGCTCCTTTTACTCGACCTCATGTTTCCAAAACAATAATAACTCCAATGAAAACCCACTCTTTTTCACTTCACATCTCACTCCAAAATCTCAAGGCTTCATGTTTCCTCACCCTCAAGCCATAATCACACAGTTTACCTGGTTTTTGTTTAAGTTATCAGTCATTCACCACCTTCGTCATACACAAATGGTCACTCCATACTTTCTCCTTTTCCCTTCTCAAACTTTCTTTCCCGCTCTCTCTGTCTATCCCTCTCTCTCTCTCTCTCCCTCTCTCTCTCTCTCTCTCTCTCTTTCTGTCTCTTCCTCTGTCTCATTGTTAACAATACCCTTCTCCACTTTCAGTGCAGCACCATTTGGCGAGTGTGCAGGAGAGGAAGATAAAACATGAAAACGATGGCGTGCAGTTTCCTTACCATGGTTAGAACAACATTGATTACACTCAATATTTGCTCTTTACCAACATTTGTGTAGCTCAGTCATTCTTTGTGTGTGTGTGTGTGTGTGTGTGTGTGTGTGTGTGTGTGTGCGTGTGCGTGTGTGTGCGTGCGTGAGTGCGTGAGCATTTACATATACATATACGTGTGTGTGTGTTTTATGCATAAACACACACACATACACACACATATATACTGTATGTGTGAGTAAGTCCACAAAAATTGGACTGTGTTACTGCTGCTGTTAATTCACACTTTCCAGTGATGTACAGTAGCAGGTTTGTCAAGGATTAGTCATTTCAGCGTTTACTTTCTGTGTACATGCAGCTTCAAGTAGCTCACATGATCCCCGGCTTCATCTCTCTCTCTGAAGTCATCCCTCCCTGTGGCACTTAACGACAGGTGCCCCACATGCACATATACTGTATGTACACAGGCACAGAGTGACTCACACACCTCCAGCCCCCCTCCCTCGTAGACGTTCACACATTGAAACACACATGCTTATCGTGCTCCCCACCCCTGCAGGTGTTCCATCCCTCCCTTGCATCAAATCCCCCATTAAGACGCTTACCGTCTGTGGATCAGAGGTGTAAAACCCTTCCTCCTGCTCCCCAGCTCTCTCCTTAGCCCACCATCCCTGTCTCCCTTCTGTCTAATTGAAAATTTGTACACCAGGAAGGACCCTGGGGAGGAAGCAAACATGTCAGTGGAGAGGAGGAGGAGACGGAGGCAGAGAGTAGGCAAGTGGATTGGAGGTGAGAGAGGGAAGAGAGGAGAGAAGAAGACTTAAATGGTGATAGCTAATGAAAAGCGCTGTCAGGATGTTAACTGAAGGAGCCAAGAGCTCTGGTTGGGTCTTGCCCCAGTCTACTCTCACTGGAAACTCAGCGGCTGCTCTCCTGCTCCTGCTCCACTTAGCTGTAAATGTAATTAAGAGGCTGCTCATCAGAGCCACCACAGAGGATGCTACACGGCTTAGCGCACCAGAGCCTTGCCTCTCATCTTTTCTCTCCCTCTCCCTCTCTGTCCCTCTCTCACACTCTCTCTCCCCCTTCCTCTCCAAAGTGCACCACATAGCCTTGTACACCACCTAATGAGTTTGGCAAATAGAGGTGTAGAATAGCATGCAAATTTGGACCCTTTACCAATTAATTTACAGAATCCAAGTGACAAGCCAGGAAGCCAAAACATTTTGTAATTATCAGCCCTTTTTTATTATGTGTGGGTTTAGAAATAATTTAAAACAGTTACAAGAACAAAACACATTTCACACTTGAGAAACCAAGGCAGAAGGAGATACTGATGGGAATGGGAGAGGACACATGGAGCAAGTAAAGAATGTGCAATTTTGGTACGGTGTGCAACCGATTTTCCAAAGGAACCCACCTGCCACTGGCAAAGCTCATCTGGGAATTCCTGTCCAGGTTGGGGGTAGGTAAACAAGCGAGCACACATAGACATAGACACACACAAACACAAACCAAGGGGTTTCAAAAAAAAAAGCAAACACACACACAGGTGTGCCACATTGTCTGTCAGTAGCATAATCCACTCATCCTGACTTCTTCCAAAAAAAAACACGTCTATGAAGATGCAGTCATACATTTAAATCACACACAGTTACATTTAGATACACACGATAGATTTCTGCACACATATTACACAGCTCACACAGACGCACGCACACACAGGCACAGCTGAAGCGTGGTCCCAGATGGTGTTTCCGTGTGTGTGTAGCCTTGGGATCTGTGAGGATGCTGGAGACATCTGCTCCACTGGGGCCAGAGGAGGTGGTGGGGGTGGTTAGTAGAGGCAAACGAAGCAACCGTGATTTTATATTACTTCTAATGATTTTGAAATTTCCCGGAGACACCAGAGACTTGTGGCGGTGGTGGGGGTCTTGTTTGGGTCATTATGTAAAATGTTACAGGCCCTTAGAGGGATATGGCTGGACTTACATATGTGCTTTAAATCATTGGAGATTGGAGAATTCCCTGACTATGCTTTAAACCACTATCTACATCTTTTTTTCAACTCACTCTGTCTGTGTTTGTGTGTATATGTGTGTGTGTGTGTGTGTGTGTGTTCTTCAGAGGCGCATCTGGTGGCAGGCCTGTTAGTGCAAAGAGACAGAAGGGTCATCATGGGAGCGCTTGATTGGTTGCCAGTTAAATGCTAATGCTTGCCAGGAAAGGAAACAGTGCAGTTGTGGCACATGCACAAACACACACACACACACACACACACACACACACACAGAGAGAGAGAGAGGGAGAGTTTTTTGTAATAAAGAAATATTCTTGTTCACTTTATCTTGTTGACGTCTATAACGACCTCTCAGATGTTACTCCTTAATCTAAAATGTTCCATTTCCTAAAAGGTGCTTTGTCTTGTTTTGGTCTCTTTAGACTGCCCCTATTTCCGGTGACACTGTCACAGCAATCACCCCTAACTATTGGTGTCAGAAGTGGGATCAGGGTTGTGGTTATGCTTGGAATTTGTCTGACAGTACCAAACGCCCCCAGACTCCTATTATAGTGGGGGAGGAAAAAAAAGAAATATATGTCTGCGAAAGACATAAATGGTTCACACATATTCACTCCCACCTGCTTGAGACTTAACTCTTTCACACAGGGAGAGAAGGTTTTGCACGCCCCCACACTCCCATAGACTTTCACACATCTCCAGCTGGAGAACTGAGGAGCAATCGTATTTAATGCCTTTTTTGATGTGAAGGGGGCCACAGAAATAGATGACAAAACAACAGTCTAAAAAAAAAGTTTAAATCTGAACATTATCACATTAGAGGAAAACCTGCATAAGAAGCAACGTGAGTTGTTTCATCAGTTAAACGTGGTGGTTCAGTATGAACCTTTGTTTTTTCGTGACTGAACGTGTGCTCTTGCTTTTGAGTGGGCTCAGACATCATCTGTGTGTGTGTGCGTGCGTGCGTGCGTGTGTGCGTGAGCGTGTGTGAGTGAGAGATAATAACCATATTTAACATGTTATGACATTCCAATTTCATACATGTCATCAGAGCAACGCATTGAAAAACAAGACACTTCTGCACTTTTCACAGGTTCTGCTTTGCTCTCTCGCTCCCTTGCATATTTTCATGTCTCCCACGTTCTTCTCGCCTCCCTCTCTCCCTCCCTCCCTCTCCCTCTGTCTACTCTCTCTGTCCGTCTGCTTGTCTTTCACACTCAACAGCTGCCGTGTCCATACTGTACAGTGTGCTATTTCTGAATGAAGCCTTCTTCTCGTGCAGCCAGCCTGTGAGCTTCACTGAAGCCAGACCGCAACTAGCTGACTGTGGCTGTATGGTGGCCATGCTCATGTACAGAGAAAGCCTGGAGTTGGCACCTGAAAGAGAGAGAGAAATGGAGAGAAGGAGATGAGACAGAAAAACATACAGTTTATTGTAACTACAGATGTGCTTTGGTTCTGAAATAAAGGACAGATTGCATTTTTCATGTAGTATGATATATTGCTTAGTCTATATAAGACTATTACGCTGGGAGTTGGGAATCTAACAAGAATTGACTCCACCACCCAAAAGGATGGGAAGTAACTCAGTGCCATCAACCAGTGAAGAAATTAAACAGTCTAATCTATAAACCATCAGTTGTTCGCGTCCCCTTCAATAAGAACTTTTTTTTATGAAGCCAAATCAATAAGCAACCTTTTGTTGATTAAAACCACCTCTCTCTTTTCCTCCCTCTTCCCCCCGCTTTTTTTTTGTTGATCCCATTTTTTTTTTCGCCAGGACTGTCCTCGCCTGGTTCACTTAAGAAGCCGGGGAAGTTTGATTTCAACGCCCTGACTTCCCAGACGAGGTCCCCCCGCATGGCGTTCACACACCACCCGCTGCCTGTGCTGGCAGGAGTGAGACCAGGTGAGAGACCTGCCGTGAACCCAACAACCCCAACCCCCCTTTTTATTAATCTGAAAAAGAGAGAGAAGGAAAGGCAGTGTCAATCTTGATCCTAGATTGCCATTTTTACGCCTCAAAATATCCCAGGAAACAAACAAGATAAATTCTTGAAATGCTAAACGTTCATGTTGAGAAAGCACAACAGAACTTTCCAAACCTACGGTAGCAACTGCCGAGAAGCAATATGCCTGCAGAGATTCACCTGCTCAGTGTTTACTGCTATCGTCATGGCTTGGCATAAATTTCTCTCTCTCTCTCTTTCAGCGTCTCTCCATCCATCCATTTTTACCACCATCTTTGTGCCTGTTTGTTTTAATATTGTCATTGCATGGTAACATTGCAGCATCCATTTGTTTTGTGACTGATTTGCCTCACATTTTACTGCGTTTACTATGCATTTGTTGTGATGATATCAGATGTTAGTTCTTGCATTTAAACTGACAAAACAAACTCCTGGTTATTATCATTATTCTTCAGGGTTATTATTATCATTATTATTTTTGTTGTTGTTGTTATTATTATAAGCAAGGACAAGACAACAAAGAGCCAGTGCTTATCAATAGCCGGTTTGTTGCTTTGCCATAATGCATCTGTTTTCTTGAGAATATAGAATAAATACCCGTATAACGAAGAAGAGGAAAGTTGCAGGGGCGGATACATTTCTAATGTCAAATGTTTCCAAATTCCTGTTTCAATAGACACCAAGAACAAGTTGTACTCTTATGTCCTATAGGATAAGACACTGGGTTTCTCCATCTCTAGTCTGAGAATTCCTAAATGATCTCAAGTTTGCCAACAAGTCCCTGTGGGCTGGTCTCACTTTTCAAGAGGGATAAATATGTCCTCTCTCTCTCTCTCTCTCTCTCTCTCTCTCTCTCTCTCTTCCTCTTCTCTCTCTCTCTCATTACATTTGTCTCTCAGGGGGATGGTTTGGTCTGCTGCCAAACCAGGCGTAGCATCTAAAGGTCATTTGGACTCATTGCCCTCAGTGTTGAAATGTATTGAATTTTACTTTCAGAGCCCCGCTTAGTATATTTAGAAAATTTAGTCCAGGCCGGATTTTGCACCATTAGGACATGTTGTTTATCTGCACGGAGTAACCCTATAGCCCCCTGGAGAATCCAAAACAACAGACTACATTTTGAATTGATTTCAATGAATTTGCTTCTCTGTTTTGTGCACAAGTTTAAGAGGTGTGAGGGAATAGCTCAGGTTTCCTTGTTTCCCCACCTAAGTTCTCACCCCCTCCGAAACATGTGTGTGGACAGTTGGCTAAGAGGCTTTCATGTGACAGAGAGGCTGTAATGAGACAGTGTTTTAGAGATTGTGTATGGGTGAATTTGTGCACATTGACACAGATACACACACGCATATGCAGTCTGTGTGTAAATTTACACTCTTGTGGAAGACTAAAATGGCTGCCATCCAAATGGAATGTCCCTCGGAGGCCTTGGTTGTATAAAGAGGCTGGAGGATGATGGGAGGGAAAGCACGAGAGTGGGAGATAAAAAGAGAAATGGGGGTAGACAGAGAATGGGGACGACGCAGTTAGCAATCACGGCTTGCCTTGGATACGCTGGAGCAGTTAGTTCATGTTGTATAGGTTCAGTGAGTGCTAGTGTGAGGACTGGGTGGTTTATGTCCTGTTTTTGGCTCGGGACTGATGTGGAGCGCTGCCAGGTTGACTGATGTCTGACTATACTAGTCTGGAGAGTCCGCCGTTGTGGCAGTAATTATACACACACGCAAACCCACACGTGCACTGATATATGTAGAAAGACATTTGAAACCTGCAACAGACATCGCGCCACATTCATACAGTGAACACGAACGTAAATGCAAACCGAGAGACACATAAACTCAGAAAAACACAAGAGTTTGTGTGAATAGGCGCTCACACACTTTGTGAGCATAGTATACACAAGAGATTGTGGGTGGCAGACATAATCACAGATGCTTGTTCACCAGGCTCCGCTCACCTAGCAGCTTGCTTCTTTAGTTTGGTGAGCCAAATTGCCAAAGTCTTAGGATCTCTACAGACAAGACAGATATTCAAGCCCTGTGTGTGTGTGTGTGTGTGTGTGTGTGTGTGTGTGTGTGTGTGTGTGTGTGTGTGTGTGTGTGTGTGTGTGTGTGTGTGTGTGGGTGTGGTGTCTGGGGGGGGCGGTGGGGACCTAGCAGCTTGCTTCTTTAGTTTGGTGAGCCAAATTGCCAAAGTCTTAGGATCTCTACAGACAAGACCGATATTCAAGCCCTGTGTGTGTGTGTGTGTGTGTGTGTGTGTGTGTGTGTGTGTGTGTTTGACTGGCTGATTAATGTCTCTGGGAGGCGTTTTGTGGTCGACTGGAAGCAGAGGGGAGATTCTCTCTCAAGC
This sequence comes from Trinectes maculatus, assembly GCA_016785345.1. Taxonomy (NCBI): domain Eukaryota; kingdom Metazoa; phylum Chordata; class Actinopteri; order Pleuronectiformes; family Achiridae; genus Trinectes; species Trinectes maculatus. The sequence goes on from JAFBJQ010001300.1 coordinate 408,797, forward strand.
TTCAAACTACAAGGCAGAACCGCACAGCAAGGATAAGCTGCTGATTGATTACACATCACCAACAAGCAATAAAACTAAAGTGGAAGAATCCCGTGTGTGTGGGTGCGTGCGTGCGTGTGTGTGTGTGTGGCTCTGTCATACCCTAGTGGTCTACTTTAAGTGTGCTTGGGTATGAGTAAGGGAGAAATGGACAAGAAGCATGAGGCAAAAAACTGTGTCATATACTATTGCTTGTATGATATTGTGAAATATCGCGTGTGCGTGTGTATTAATGCCAGGACAGACGAGTAGAGGGCCGATTTACACAAAGAATGGGACCAGATGTTGCCCACTAGCCAGGGATAATGCCAGTCGTTTGTACGCAGAAACAGCTTCAGTCAGTCAACCACAAGAGAACGTCACAGCTATTTTCTGTTATGCAAATAATGGGCCTAAGTGGCAACCTGGTCCTTTATGCCAGCTGTGTTGGTGCTTAGTTTGAACATATGCATGACGTATATACTGTCATAGGTGTGCATCTTAATGTGCTGTGGACCACTGTGTGTGGAGTGTTGTATGTATGCTTATTGTGTGTGCCGTGTTTGAGTAAAAACCGAATAGAACAGAATGACTCCAGCCTCATTTTATTGTTCACGCTTCCGTCTCCTCACTGTTCTTCCTGTCCTCTTCTATCCTATTCCCATTCCTGTTTGTACTTTTCTCTTCAGGGAGTCCTCGTGCCTCAGCCTCAGCCCTGCACTTCCCCTCCTCCTCAATCATTCAGCAGTCCAGCCCATACTTCACCCACCCCACCATACGCTACCATCACCATCAGGATCCGCTTAAGGAGTTTGTGCAGTTTGTGTGCACCGATGGCACAGGACAGCCCAGCGCACAGGTAAGTCATCTGATGGGACAGCGGGCTGGTTTTTCAATGCAAACTGACAAAAAGTGGACAGTGATTAGAAGACTGAGTTTATTATTGTGGAAGCTACTTATGAAGGTGAGGGAGGGAGAACCTGCAAATGAATGAGCCACAAAGGGAGGTGTTCCTCTTTTTTAAGGTGTCAAAGGCCTGAATTGGTGAAACATCAGAACAGGAAGTTGTGTCTTTGTTAACCCAAATAACCTGCCCACACTCATCCTAAAAGCTGGAGTTTCAAAACACCAAAAACTTGGCACATGATACAGCTGACCATCAACTGTCCTGAGGATATGTCACCTGCAGGATGCTGGTTGTACTGTAAACCTCTACTGTAAACTTGGCCTTCTGAATGTCTTTAAAACTGCTTACCAAACCCTTTCCGTGACTTATTTTGCTTTGTTCCCATCACTTCAGGCACCATAGACACAGTAAAAATTGTGAAAATCGTCAATGCACATACACTTGCACACACGAACACCCTTTCCATATTTCTGATTTTCCCTTAGTTTTTAAATTCTCACATTGCACTGTAACTATGTTTGTTTTCGACAGCTCCATTGTTCTTTCACCATGTGCGTGACAGTGTTCATCACTTTTCCCCTTCTTATTTATGTCTTTACTTTTGGCCAGACTGTCCGATGTTTTTGTGTGTTTTAATTGTGGTGTCTCTGTGTGCAAGTGTGTGTTTTAGACTACTTGTGTGTTTGTGTGTGTTGTTGATGTCCATCTACGTATGACCTTACACTTACGTGGGACTCGTGTGCGTGGCCTTATTTTGTGCATGTGTGTTTATGTGTGTCTGGCTCCCTGTTGTGTATTCTTGGGGTGTGTCCTGCTCACCCTGTCTGTATGGTCCGTCTGCAGCCTAATGGAGGTGGCCAGAGCAAAATGCCGGGCTCCTTCCTGCTGCCCCCGCCACCCCCAGTGGCACGCCCTGTGCCCCTCCCCATGCCCGACTCTAAATCCATCAGCACGCCCACTGACGGTGGACTCAGCTCACCCACATCTCCGTGTAAGTCACCCCCCACTCCCACTCCCCTCCACAAACCACCATTACTGCCCCAGTCTCCCACAGACTTCTCACAGAGGCCAAACCAGTGTTAGACTCCCATAGCTTTAGTAGCTCTTAGCTGGCACCGGTTCTAAGCTGTTGTTCTAGAACAAGCGTAGTCATCGTAGAAGACCCTGTATGTGCAGTATGTGCAGTGCAGCTCCCCTGGGGCTTTTTGACTATGATCCTGTAGTGCTACCACTGGCAAAGCACAGATCTGGGATTTCTTCAATGACTGCTGCCATAGTCTAGCTGGCTGTCTGCTTCCAGAAAGGATGCAGTGAGTTCAGTCAAACACTGGGAGCTTCACTCCTACTTGAACCATCCCACAGTACTGTATTGTACTGTACCTGCGAGATCTAATTTTGACAAGGCCACGCCTTCGCCAAACCAGAGATCCTCTTTCAAGCTCTTCTGTATCTCTTGCTCTCACCTTCTCTTCTTATGTCTTTGCAAGCCTTCTCATCCATCCTCTTCCTCCTTCCTTCCTTCCTCCTCCTTCCTAAACATCTTTTTCAGTCTTTCTCTCTCTCTCACGCTCTCTCTCCATCTCGCTCTCTCTGGTGTTGGGTTTCCTGCTAGCACCACAAGAGGCAGTGTTGTCTCTCTCCCTTCTTTTTGATGTGTTATGTCGTTTGGGGGAGCAGAGCAGTGCAGGGCCCCGCACACGTTGCCTCTGTAGCCGCAAGCCTTTGATCAGTGCAGACTTTGCATGTCTGTGATAGCGGCCACACAGTCGACCCCCTTCTCTCGTTTCTTTTTTGCTTCGTTCTTTTCTTTATTTGATATATTCTCATATCCTCCTTTCTTTTCTTTTATTCCTCTTACTTCTTTTTAAAGGAACAAAATTAGGGCAGTTGGCGTGGACTCCAAAAACACATCATGCCCCACTTCTCTCATCCAATCCCCTCGCCACTTTCACACAAATCTCACAACAATTAAAAATTGAGAACAACAAACAACATGGAAATCGCAGTGTAACAAGAACAGCCCAGTCTGTCTAAACATGAATGATAAAATATAATCAGACCTGTCTAATTAGTGCTGTACTGGGGAAGCAGGAGAGAGGAGTGTCTTCAGGGAGCGGTGAGGCTTTGGTTGGTTCCACCCAGACAGGTGCAGTGCAAGAGTCGGGCCATGGGAGAGGCACACCAGAAGGGGGCAGTGGACGGAGCAACCGGGACACCTTCTCCGCCTTTTGTTTTGACTTCTTCTCCTCTTCCTGTCCTATCAATCTTTCCTCCCCCCCTTCCAACTCTCAGATTACCATGTCACTTTATTATTTATTTATATGAACATCTTATATAAATAAATAGAGGAATTTCCGTCTCTTTTTTTTCATTCCGGTGACTGTTATCACTGCATTTATTCCCCCCACCCCTCTCTTATTTTGTCTCTGATTCTCCAAATATTGCAATTACAGCTATAAGACTGAAAACACAGATACACATACTCACACACACACACACACACACACACACACAAACACACATACGCACCTCCATGCATATGGTACACTCTCACCCTCACTCATGCATCGGTTTCTACCCCTCTCACTGTCACCGCCACACATCCCCATCCCCTCAACCTCACTCAAGTCATGCACAGCAAAAGTTCTACTCAGCCTCTATCTTTGGAGTCCAGTGAGCACAACTGCCCTAAATTTGATCCTGTGGCATCACTAAATGATGCCACTTTGTAAGCAAGATGCTCCTCTTAGCCTTTTAAAATTAAATGGAGCATCAGTTACTTTTGGTGGTGATTTAAGTACCTCCATTGGTTCACAGTAACTCAGTCCACAGAGAGCCCTAGATGGTTTTCTTTAGTTACTTTGCCTTTTAACTGAGACCAGGGCTCACTAAGGGAGCACCTGCAAATAAGAGTACAGTTATACTCTCCAGGGAAATACTAATGTTAGCACTAAACCTTAAAGACTGTACATCTCTTTGTTAACCACAGAAAGTAACATAGAACCTGCGAGCAACATGAACAAATCACTCATATGACTAATAGGTCATCAATATTCCCAACCCTTACTCTCTTTTCCCAGAAGTTCATTGGGCATAGTGGTGCATAGTCCTTTAGTCAGTTACACTATAGTAAAATATACAGTGAGAACGAGACCATCAGACTATTACTGTAAGCTCACTGTGTATGTGTGTGTGTAAAAGCATGTACACACTTGTCTCTCTCTTTATAGCATACTCCACGCCAGGCTCCACAGCTCCCAACCGGTTTGTCGGCATCGGAACACGGGACAACTTTCTGAATATCCCCCAGCAGACTCAGGTACCCCGCAAACCTCCCTCATATAATCCACATTGACCCATCCACTTCCTCCTCTTCTGTTTCAATGTCTTGTCTTCCTTTTTTCACTTCATTACTCACTGCAAGCCTGACCGCACAGCGCTGCATGTAGATGCAGCTTTCCACCACGTCATGATACAGAGCAGTGCTCAGAAAATGCTCTATTCATAGTCCAGCTCAGTAGGTGTTGATTAAGGAAATATATTATGTCAACATATATTTCCACTGAAAATGACAAAAACACAGCTAGAAGCCAAGTGATGCAGCTGACAGCTGCTTAAAAACCAATACACAGAAACTACAGAGAATGTAAGAGTTAATATGACTGTTGGGTGTTGAGTCAGTTACACAATCTTAAATCTTGCTGCAAATAGATTTCATTAATTCTAGTATAGATCAGTGTGGATTAATATTCAATAGTCCTTTGTTCTGTGTACATAGTTGTAGCTTTAAGAATTTGAGTATGTGTAAATGTTACTGTGGATAATTAGCTGCAGGAGTAAAGAAATATTGCAACTTTATGTAAATAGAAATAGTGCAGAAAAACACACATTCATATATGGCACAGTGAATACTCTTACGACATTCAGTCCCTGGAAAATGGTAGACCTTGAGTCAGGATTGTGTTAACAAAATAATATTTCCAACGATGTTTATAATCTGGTACGAGTTTAAAAACCTCTTATTGAAGCCAAAAAAGTTCATATTTGGTGCTTGTTTGAGCTGAAATTATACTTGTTGACATGTTACAAGTTGTGTAAGAAATGCCTTTCGGGGGGATGTTATTATGGACCATGTTTAAAATTATATAACTTACAGATATTGTTGATCATTCATTAACAAACTCGCCCACCAGCACTGACACCAAGTGTTGCCCATGTATCAAGGCCTTCAGTTTCAGTATTGGTTTACAGTTTCTGCACCACAGTAGTGTCCCTATGGTGAATATGAGCGGTGCCAGTTAGTTTCAGCTCCAGCAGTGTTGATTTATCTCTGCTAGGCCCCACAGTTTGTACTAATTCAGCGTGTGAGGCCAGTAGTGCACTACATTGTGGTTTCAGCTTTGGCTGCGCTCTGCCACTGGGCTGCAGTGTCTTGGGCCTCCTCCATCACCAACACAACTTTTCTCATTAGGGGCTAACCACACCTGCCTGCAGCCAACTCGGCTCTCCTGTCCTCCCCACACATGGAAACAATCTGCATTCCTCCTCGGCACAGTGCCGCTCCACTGCCCCCCCCCCGTGCATCAGCAGTCCTCCCTCTCTCCCCCTCTTTCCCCCCCTCTCCTCCTGCTGCTCCCTCTAGTATGTTCAAGCTCCCCACCTGCACCACTCTCCCACAGATGTAGCCCTGGCACTGAGGGGACATCCACACACTATCCAAATGTGTGTAGGCGCCTATGCACACAAACACGCATACACACACGCACTTCAACTCCGTGCCAGAACTCTTGCCCCTCATTTTCTCCCCTAAAAAAACAACAGGCTTTGACAACAGCTTACATCTGTTCAGAGCAGTTATTATCTCCTGCCGTTGCTTATCGGACAGGATTGAAAAATGTCCACTTTTAACATTTCTGCCGGGTTTACAACGCTCGTAGCAAGAACCTGGGCACTAGTATCAAATGTTCCCAGTTAGCTGAGCCTAGTAGGTCAGTAACAGTCATGGCCAGAGTGAGTAACAGAGGTCCCTGCCGATCCTGCTGTTCTCTGGCATATGGAGAGGTTCAGACCATGGCCCTGCCAGCCCGCCTCGTTGCCTGCTCGCCAACTAGCCAAGACAGAGGGAGAGTGTCTTCCCTGTGCAGGAGGCAGAGAAAAGCTGGACTGAGGAGCTCTCTAGTGGTCAGACCTCAGCTTCGCAGGAAGAGCGAGGGAGATAGGGGAGCATGCATGATAAAAGTAAGAGGGGCTAAGAGGAAGAGAGGGGAAAAAGAGAGAGAGAGAGAGAGAGTTGAAGCGCGCTGCACTCCACAGTCACGTCCCGGCTGTCTCGTTGCCCGCAGCAACCAGACATGATGTCATAGGCAGTTGAACTTGGACTTGAGGGGGGGGTTGGGGGGGGTCACTTTCCACTGCCAAGGATTACATTTGGAGAGCTGGAGTAAGAGGGGGAGAGGAAAAGTGAAGGGGGTTAAAGGAAGTTGGAGCCAGGAAGGAGGAGTTATCTACAAACACCAAAGGATTATGGGTAGGGAGGAGGAGGTGTTGCAGGATAGACTGTGGTTGACAGGGGTTAAAGCTTCCTCTGGGTGTGCTAAAAAAAAAATAAGGACAGCAGAGAGCGTTTGCAGCTTGAGATGAGGTGATTGGCTGCTTTGCTCGGGCTGAGGCCTGTGAAACGTCAGACGCAGCCAGAACAGCTCAGCCTGTGCCAAAGCCTCCACTCTGCCCCCTTATCAAACCGAGAAACTGGATCCCCGGAGTTGCTGCCCTTGATAGCTTTACAGTGTAGCCCGAGACCACTCTGGCCCACAGAGCAAAGGCATTCGGGATCACTTTACATGTAAACTGGTAGCACATGACAGAGTGGTTATAGTTTTGGGTTTGCTCATTAGAAAGCCAATCAGACAGTTACACTAGTGCTATTTGTAGCCCTGAAGCAACACAACTGTTTTTGATGAGTAAAAAGCTGTAGCGAGTAGTAAATCTGAGGTAGTCATTTTTTGACACTGAACGGGACAGCTGAGATCAGCAAGTACACAGCAAGTGGGGGAGAAAAGGAGTTGTAGGAGGCCACCTAGTGGATAAATGACTGTATGTGCAACCTCAGATTATCTTGCTCCCTGTCGAAGAGGTCCTGACCCCACTGTAACCTGCAGCTCCAGCCTGAATCTGCATGTCAATCTGCTGATGTTGTTTGAAGACTAATTCTCCTTTATTTTCTCCTCCACAGTCCTGGTTCCTCTGACGAGGCCTCTCCGAATCAACAGCTAAAAGTTGTGTCATGAAAATTGGAAATGAAAAACACATCACTGCTGATTAAGAACTGACTGCTGACATTTAAAAGGTCTTTCTTTCTCGCCAACACTATTCAAAGTACTACTACAAAACCCGACAACCCCACCCTGCCCAAATCCAACACAATTTAAACAGGAGCACTCACCCCACTAAATCCAGGAGGCTTCAATGAGAATGAGTGGACAGTCTCAGAATGCTAGGAGGAAGGAGAGGATGTTGACGAACTGTCTCACACACAACACGAAATGTCAGAAAGGAAACACAATATGGTAACCTGACGAATGACCAATTATTTGTTCCTTTTTTTAGTGTTATATTTTTCATTTTGTTGTCTCCACAATGAAACTCCATGCATTGGCTGGGAGATCCAAAAAAACAAGTAGTGGTAAATGATGAAGATGAAAAAAATTCCACCCAAATTGCACGCCTCCATATACAGTATATCCATGTACATCCCCAGCTGGCCCTCTTCCAGATCCACTTTTCCAAACCTAGCTCACAACCCCCCCCCCCACCACCCTCATCTCGCCCACCAGCTCAATGCTTCTCAGGGTCCAGACCGAAATCACAGCCTCATGCCTGTTGGGTTGCCAAACTCTGCCACTTCATTCGCTCAGCCCTGAGCCTCTTTCATTTCTGATTGGCCATTCATAGTGACACCATCCAATGGTGTGACATATATGCACTAAGTGGCTGGTCTTTGTTTACCTGTCAAAGTATCAGGGTGTCCTGCTGTGGGAGAAGTGATAGCCATGAGGCGAGTGCGAGCGAGTGAACACACAACAGACAGTCATAACACTAACTCTACATGTGCTCTTTCGTCCCCTCACCTATGCACTATTAATTTTTAATAAGGGATGAACAGCGCTGCACGTTGATGATCAGAATAGCGATTAAAGAAGTGAACCGAGGCTGGCTGCCACTCCAGGGATGCGGCTGTGCTGACGGGCCCTGAAACACACATGCTCACAGATTCATTTACTTGCATACAGTACATACAGACCATCCTCTCCAGGTCAACACAACCACTCACAATATCCTCTTGTTATTGTTCATAAACACACAGTGAAATTTACAGAAATGCACTTAGAGCATTTCATTCATATTTTAGGCTTTCATTTTGTTTGTAGGTGTTTTTTTTGCAGGATTTGGTTTTGGCTTTGTCTCACTTGGATTGTTAAAACTTGCATTTCATAAAATTTTTCAGTAGTTTGCAGTAAAACATTTAGTATCATGCTTGATTTTTCGCGACACGGATTTCAAAATACAGTTTCAGCAGTTTCTCAAATCTCTCTCATGTATGGACAGCACAGTAACAACAGCTCATCGCTTGCATTCCTTGCGTTGCTCTACCCTGTAGCCCTAACTCCCATCACAGGAAAACCCCAAGGATACACATACACTCATACACACACATTTAAAAAAAAAGTGTACACTAACACCACCAACCTGACTACAAACTAATTAAGGGAAGCCTTTATATTTGGTTCTCCAAACTGCCTTTGTTAATGGTTTTTCATTCACTTAAGATTTGTCTTTTTGATTTGAGATATGTTTTCTATGTAAACGTGAAATTGCTATTGGTATTTCTTTCATCATGACACAATCCAACAAAAGCCGACCTCACAAAATAACTGGACTGCCTAGCTGTTGGTTCTGTTTTGCAGGGATAGTAAACAGGGCTGAGGCCCTGTTCTCAGCCTCTCTAGTAACATTAGCTCTATGTACTAAAACCATATATCAAGACTATAACAATATATGAAAGTGCCTCTGTATTCCCTTCATGCAATTAGTAATAAACTTGACTTCAGGTTCTCTTCCCACATATAAGCTAAAGCTACGGGGAATGGTAGCGTTGGTGCATGTGGAAACCATTGGCCTAGAACAGATCTTTATAGAGGACTGCAAACTTTTTTTTGTAAAGACAGAGAGAGAGATCTTATACATATATATTTATGATATATGCTCCTTTTTAACTTTTACTACATGAGCTTGTTGGCAGTCTAGTTATTTTCTGAACTTTCACCTTTCCCCCTACAAATCGTTTCAGTTCACACCACCTTACTGTTACCCGTACAAATCAAACGACACACATCATTGCTATCTGCAGCGCAGCATTATAATACCTAGATGAACATGTCAAAATCGACAGTAGGTTTGAAGAAAAAAAAAGTGTTTGTTTTTTGATGGAAAGTATTATTATTGAAAAATATGTGTCGATTGAGCCACGTGCAATGCATTGGGTAGATCATTGTGTTTGTCTGTTAGAGATTTTTAAGAAAGCTAAGAGAAAAGAGGAAAAAAAATGTATTTGTTTCAAGTCCATAAGCTCCGGGACTCTAAACTAGAGGGCCATGAAAAATCCTAGTCTTTGTATGTTGGGGGTATTTGTTTTTATTTCCTTTTGTCTCTTTTTTAATGTTTTATGTGTAATCATTTGTTTATAAAAATGTGGGAGGGCTGAAGGAAAAAAAATCTACACAACTTCAGAAAAAATTCTCTATCATGAATTTTCATCAAATGAAACTGGTGCTTTAACACTATAAAGTACATTCAGAATTATTGTAAATGAATGGTAATGATCAAAAATAACAGGCCATTTAGAAAACAGCATTATTCCTCTCTCTATTTGTATTCTTCTATTTGTAGTGAGTGGGGGGGGAGAGGTTCCTGTTCCCTAAGGTTGTGACACAAAAGGCATTTTGGTTCAACCTTTAGAAAAAAAAACCCAATACTGTCAACCCCTGGAAAACTCTCTAGATAACCTATCCATCACTGCCTGAAACTCACCAGCAAAAATCAATTTTAAAAAATCCCAGTTTAATTCATTTTATCATCCACATTCAAATAAATACATGACAAGTTACTCCCTTTGCCATGGGAGATGCATCACATCCAGACATCTTCCTTTTTCTTTCCATGATCATTTCAGTACGTTTCTGAATCCGGAGCTGGATAGTGGGTTGTGTCGAGTTGAAGTGTAAAGAGCGTGAAGACCTTTTGTCTTCTGTACATAACAGAAACAAGCAGCTTTTAATCGGGCAAAAACATGAGGTCTGAACCATGTATGAAACGGGCAGCAAGGTGAGCCTCTCCCCTGTTCCACCCTCTCCTCTGTAAATGACTCTTGTAGTGCTCGTGCTGTAGTGTATAGTTTCCCAGCAGTTAAAGGTTGTCCCTTAAAAGTGCCTTTTGTTCACAGACTCCATTTTGTAATTCAGATTGTCCCTTTTTTCCCCAAATGGCTTGAGGTAGTAGGATGACCCTGAGTGCTGCGGGGAGGGAAAAGGTTTTCACCCAGTCAGCACTCGGGGACAACTTTTCCTCCAGCTTGAAATGAATCCCCTCCATTGTACCTCCCCCTACATCCTCCCTTCCTTTTCAAACGCCTACATATATATATGTATGGACATATAAATATATATATACATATGTAGTACAAAAGGAAACTGGTGTGAATTAGTTCTTTACTTTTTATCGATAAATGATGACAGAAAAAAAAAATTCTTTGAAAAGGCAAAAAAACTTGTTCTTGTTCAGCTCTTGCTTTTTTTCCTTCTCCTCTGTCTCCACTGTCTGTTTCTCTTAGACACTGGAGTAGTCTGTAACTGTGTCCGTCACTCTGTCTCTCTCTCTCTCTCTCTCTCTCTCCCTCTCCATCTCTCTCTCTATCCTGCCCTCACCGCTGCTGAGAGGGTGAAAAAAAAATATTGCCGAAAAACTTTTGTCTGAGCAGAATGCAGTTAGCTCACATGTTATTCTTGTCTGTATGCTTCACATTGTATTACCATACCCATCTTCCTCAGCTTCTCCATTCAACAGCTAATGTAAGTGAACAAATTACGCTGATGAGCTTTTGGGGGTGTCCTTAGGTGGGTTAGGAAGGGACGGGGTTAAGGTTAAAGAGGTGTACAGAGAAGATCAATGGGGTCGAGAGGGCTGGATGAACTGCTTTGGGATTATGGACTAGGATAAGAGGTTTGTTTTTAGATATTTATTTTGGCCTTTGTTTTATTCTCCCTTTTTTCCCCCCTTTTAATTTGGATTTCTTTTAATATTTGCTATCAGGGTATGCTGTCGTTAAGGCCCTTTTTGAGGACGCCTTGGACTGTAAATGAAAGCTACAAGCACCTTATACCCGGACTTGACCTGCATGAGGCTGAAAGAGGAGGTTTTGCATTTCCAGGACATATCCCACATCCATTCAGACCAGTCAGCCAGAAAGTGAAGGATTCACACAGTGAAGCTTTCTGCAGTATTAGCCATTTACGACACACCGACCACACAGCCATGAGGCCAGCATGAACCTGATCCCTCAGATTTCTGAGGACCCAGGGAAAACATCTGTTTATCTCCTCCGACCACCTCATGCTGGGCTGCTCCGAGTCTTTGTTCTGTTGTTTATTTCATTATCTTTTGAAGCGTGTAAGGTTAGTGGTGTAATGAGCAGCACCCTAGGCCCCCTGACTCTAAGCTCTTCTATGCCTCTGTCTACACCCCCAGTGCAGCACCACTTCTTTGTGAGAACACCCCCAGAGCTCAAGGTGAAATGCATGTGTTAATTACAGTTTCTTTTCCATAAGAAGAAAAACACAGTTTGAGAAGAGCAGCACCTGAATGAATAAAAAGGATGTTCTTGACTGTAGCATCTTGCTGTGCAATGTCTTTCTTTCTATAGACTGAGGCCTAAATAAAGAATCAGCTGACATTTTCTGATGAGCCGCTGCCAGTGTTCCTCTCCTCATGGTACTGTGAGCATGATTTAGAGGCAACATTTGTCTGTCACTTTCATTACAATTGCTGGATACACCACCACCAGCTGGGTTTACAAATGATATCCCAAGACGAATGCTTCAAAACAGGTTGAGTTTTATTTATGGAAACATTAGGAACAACAAAAACTAAATTAATTTAATAAAAATTGACAGTCTTAGTTTCGCTTTAAATAATAAAGTGGCAGGTATGTACACTCAAAATCACACAATCACAATAGGCTTACTTAAGGTTTCACTAAAAATGCTATCTTTGAAATATATTTCATAGGCACTATAAAGAATATAGTGGCAATTTGTAATAAAAACAAGTAACTTTGATGGTTGCAGGCTGAAGTAACATATTCAAGCATCTTTGGCCTGGCCACACAGCAATGTGCTTCTCACAGCAGTACCATGTAACTGTTCAAGTGAAGTCCAGTGCAATAAAAGCTTTTCTTTTACATTAAAGTGCTTCAGGGTCACTGTTAGGGTCTTGTTCTTCTTGCTGTTCTGTTGTCTTGGAACATAAAGAAGATCAACAGTTATTTCATATGTTTTATGTGAGATGAAAAGCCAAATGGGGAAGAGCTACTGAAATGTAATTACCTGTGGACTAACATGTGCCTGTGGTGCAGGCTCAGTTTCCTGCACTGGATGGTGTTTCTCTTCATTGTCTGACTGACTGTCTTCTTGTCCTTCTGGTGATGGGGATCCATTTTGCACCAGGAAAACAGGTGGAGCTTCTTCACCCTAGATGAGGAAAGGTTTCAGGATTAGACCTACAGCTCTCGTACTGATATGATGTCTATTTGGTGGTGGACACATTTACCTGAAGATCAGATAGCGCCGCTGGTGAAGGGTTCGTCTCCTGGATGGGAGGGCCGATAGGTACTGCAGCATGCTGAGGCTGCAATTTAGGATTAGTATCACGGTTTCCTTGCTGAAGAGTCGGCATAGCCGGTGGTGGTGGTGGGGGTGGCAATGGTGCACCCTAAAATGTATGAAGAATGACACTAGGAATTGACAAAATATCCTGATGCAGACAATTGAATTTTAAAAGTAACATTTTAATCGGGAGAGCAGTAATATGTCACCTGCTAGATGAAGGTGCATTAAACAACACATACATCTGGGTTCTTATACATTATACATACATTATACATCTCCATTATAATGTGTTTACACATGAGCTTAGTGGGACATTACACAGTGAGACATTATAGGGCGATCGCAACACCCCGTCTCCCATTCTTTAATAAGGTCCTGAACACATCATTTCTCTTCATGATAATGACCGATAATTATTTTGAAGAGATAATCGTCTTTTGCCCTCTGGGTACACTTCATAAAAGGTGAAATACAAAGTGTAGTACACGGTCAATGTTTTCGGCAGTTTATTACAGTGACATGTCTACATATCAAACACTTTACAGTAACTTACCATGTCTGAGCTTCTCTTCACTCCCTTCTTCATATTATCTCTCACCGTCAAAATACGGAAACACGCCTTGTCTGATCTAATAACATATAAACGCAGATAACTGCACCAGCGTCAAACTTCCAACGTTGACATTTCCGGTTTCCGGCTTATCTAACATCTAATTGGCTAAAAAGTGGCATCGTTAATGTACAGTATATATAAAAAAAATCTATTTTTTAAAAAAAAATCATTTGATATATAACATTTACGTCAGTGTTTGCATATGTCACAGAGTCTGGTTCTCATCTGCAACATGTGCACTGCTGTGTTTTTTTAAATATTACGTCACACAAAAACTAGTGGTGAATTTGATAACAGAGTACAGATATGACGCCTTGATATGTTACATCTTGCGACTCAACAATAATAAATATTATTTGTATTTTGTATTTCTTTACTTCACATGTGTATTTTGACTGTGGGTCCAACTTTTGTTTTTATGTAGCTTGACATGAAGGGCTTTACACGTCCAGTATGAAATGACGCCATTCTACATGTTCATGCAAAATAAGTAAAGGTTTAATGCAGATGACAGGTCTCTTGTGTCGTGTTTTATTTGAATATAAGGGAATCTGTTTCAAACAGACATAACCCGTTTCATCACAGGAAACGCAGACGTCACACAGCCTTTAGTCACACAGTATAAAAAAATCAAATCAAAATCGGCGCTTTTATTTTGAAAAAAAGAGCATACGCGAGCTCTCAGAGATGACGGTGTATCCGGTCATTATTTTTCTGGTGTTTTGTTTTTGTAAACATTAGAAGCTAACACACACAAACACCACAGCACGCCTACAGTGTGCACCTTGTCAGCAGTTGCTTTACCGGACGCCGAATAATTCGGCTTCGGGCGAGTGAGCGTCGTCGTCGTGTCCTGTCGATTCTCCGTATAGCTCTTCACGGAATGACAACAAACATTTAGCTAAGAGCTAGCCAAGCTAACGCCAAGCCAAAGACAGACAGCAGCTAGTTGTCTTAGCCGCTGTCAGCAGTCGGTAAGTGTCTGTCAGTCTCAGAAAGGAGTGGACCCTTTCATGGTGCTCTCAGTCCAATGGGGAACTGTCTGTTTTCCCACGGTGCGGATGACCTGTCGCTGCTGAACGAGTCCGAGGGGGGCAGTCTGCCCGGAGAGCCTCCGCCGCCGCCCTACCAGGTCTGCAGCCCGGGGCTCGGGTTAAATACACCACGGGGACTTACGAGCATGTTGCCTCGTTACTTTCAATTTCAATATTCTTATAGATTTACAAGCATTCTACGAACTTGTGATGAACACCATCATGCCCAAATGGAATACTGTGGAGATCTTAGTGTTTACAAAGCAACAAACCTAGGATGGGTCAAGAAAATATATTGTTGTAAATAGTGTCTGTTAGAATATCTGGTAGGATACAGTGTCACGCTGCAGCACATTTAGGGGTCTGTATCTAAAATAATATGTCACATTTTTATTAAAACTAAAATCCAAAAACATACTGACAATAACAGTGCTGTGGTTGTCATCCATTACCACAAACAAGCTGGTCGGTCTCCCAGTGCTGTCAACAGCACTGGAGCGTTGAGGTGTTTCCAATTGTCCAAAATACTACAAAAAATGTTATAGACAGTTACGTGGTAAAGTGAGGTCACTCAGTGATGATGCGTTCAGGGCTCAGTGTAGGCCAGACCACCTGTGACAGGACTCCATGTTCTTTTGTATAACAAGCAAGTTGTCCTCTTTATCCGTGTATCCCAGGAGCGCACCCAATCACTGCCAGTGTACCATCCCACCCCAGGCGAGAGTCGTCTGGCCAGCCAGCTGACTGAGGAGGAACAGATCCGCATTGCCCAGCGCATAGGCCTCATCCAACACCTGCCCAGAGGCATCTTCGATTTTGGCTCTGACCCCTCGGACAAGAAAGTTAAAGAGTGAGTCTAATATAGGCTAAACCTATCACAGTATTACTGTTAGTGTTCTCTTGGCTGTAAATTCATTGTCAAGCAGATTGCTATACATTCTAACCAGGGAGAAGCCAGAGCTTACTGTAGTCATTAATGCAATATTCTGCATTAGGATACTGCTCCTTGTTTCTTCTTTTTAAACTGTTTGCTTGATTTATGTTACGGTTTTTGAACGATTTTTATGACACAAGTATTTATTCTCGCAGTTGGTTAAAAGGAGCAATTAGTTTCATTTGTTATTATTATTTTATTATTATTATTCTGTCCAAAAAGTTGTAAACATGATCAACCTATTTTCTTTCTCCCTTACAGGTGTGTTATTTGTATGATGGATTTTGAGTACGGTGATCCGATTAGGTTCTTGCCCTGCCTTCACACCTACCACGTGGATTGCATCGACCCCTGGCTGATGCGCTCCTTCACCTGCCCCTCCTGCATGGAGCCGGTAGATGCAGCCCTGCTGTCCACTTACGAAACCAACTGAGCTGCCCCAGGTGGCAGCTCATGCCTAAAAATAACTGCACCTTTTTTTTAGCCAAAACTGTCCTAGCTGTTCAGACAGGTAGCCAAGGTGATGTGGCATTATGCAGATGTTTGGAGGGTGTTACTGAATGTGCCCTACTGCACATTGCTTAGGTCTGACTCTTTGCCTTTAATAGTAGGACAATGTGCCAAATCAAGCTAGATGAAGAATATGGAAAGCTCTACAAGTAGCAAAATATTACTGCAAAGTAGTTTCACTTTTGAATGACTGACTTTGTAATTTGTAGGGTTAATTAAATGCATGTCACCGATGTCATTCACTTACCCTTTCGAGACATAATGTGCAATATTGTTATGGCACAGGAGAAAATGTAGGACATATGTATTGGTCGGGTGGACAGACAACATTGCAAGTAAAAACATGAAGGGAAGTTACTGTGTTTTACAAATGGACCCAAGGCCACGAATAAAACAAAAAACAAAGGACTCTGCCGAAATGTAATCATCTAAATGTAGAACCTTTCTGAAAAAAAGATCAACTAAAAGGTGTCACAGTCATGCATCAGATACTCAGTTTCAGCTTTCTAAGAAATTTTATTTGACTATGGTTTGTTGTCTGTACTGTAGTTTTTTATTTTACATTCGATGCTGCTTTTACCAATGTGAACAGTTTGTGTTTGTTTTTGCCTTTTACACACTGTGTCTTTTGTCCTGTCTTTTGCTTTGCCTCGGCTTTGTGCTCTCTGTTTAAAAAAACAGTGTTTAGTGTGTCCATAGTTTACTGCCAGTGACATTTGCAAAGACGAGATTTACTGTGCAGTCCCTCTGAAGCACCTTGGGTCACCCCCTCAACTGGCACTCTGTAGCATAGACTTTGTAGGTGATAGTGTGTTTTGTGCAAGTTTGTGTGTTTTGAGGGAATGGTGAGATTGGTGGCATCTTGAGGTAACATTTTGAATTTACCCTGTCAGTTGTAAACTGTTGTAGTTACCACTCCTTTTCTAGTTTGAAGCTTTTGGCTTTTGTTGTGCGTTGATGGCCTTCTTAGAGCAACTGATGCATTTCCAGAGCTCCTGGGTCTGTTCTTTAATCTTTAGATATGTACTCCCTGATACTGATGGCAGAGTGTATAGCACAAACAAGTAGCATGGTCAGAGAGAAGCTACAGCAGTAGATAGGAATGTATCCTGAATGTAAAGCATCATTTTAGCTTTTAAAATCTGGCCAGAATAAGTAATAGTGACAAAGTGATATTGTCAATTTACTCAGGCTGCTGTGCCTTCAAAGGTTAAGGTTAGTCAATTCTAGTGAAGTACAATCATTTCCAACATAACTAGTTTTTCTTTTAGTTGTCCTCAGCGGGGAGACAAATACCAGCAATGTATAGATATGTCACTGTCAAACAGGCTTAGGAAGAAAGCAGTTGTTTTCTCTGGTTGTTCACAATCATTTTGTGTTTTAATTTATAATGTGTGCTGCCAGTACACAAGTTTTAGAAAAAATATTAAACCATGATACACGTGGATACCAAAATTACACAAGTACGATGTGCTGTTTCTTAAATATGTATTAAAGCCGAAGAGGTAACTGTGGAGAAAATGTATGGTTTCTTTTTATTTGCCTAAATCATATTTCCATTTTATTTTACTCGTTTTTGAGCTAGCATGAATTGACCCGTATTATTGTAACTGAACATAATCACACAAAAGTTGGAACACTGTGCAGTGACTCCAGTTACTAAATGTGTGCAATTAAAGGGCTCTGACTTACTATTCCTGTTATTTGTACAAACTTATTGTGCAGTAAGAAACTTGCTGTTGACAATTTTCAGTTATCAGTTCTGCATATAGTGTTGTAGTTGAGTTCACAATGGATAAATTACATTTATTTATTTTAATAGTGACATGTATTACTGGTGCTAATAATAGCTAATAGCTAATATTTTCTGTGAGTGCATTGACAAAGCTAATGACCGTTGTTCTAAAAAAAAGAAAAAAAAACGAACTGCGTAGCAGAGAGCAAGTAATGAAGTGTGTGATCTCATGAACAGGCACTGTAATAAGACCCAGGGCCAGATGTGCATGACGTGGAAATGTCAAACAGCTGGTCCACTAACATCTGCACTGTTGTACTAGTTACTAGAAAATAGTGCACAGGAACATTGCCATTGCCAACAACCGAGCAAACACTTTGCACAAGACAGTATTTTCTTTCAAGTGTTTTATTAAAAAAATAACATTTACAGTAATAAAAAAACGAATACATTTCATATGTAAACGCTCCATTAGACTTACAGAGAAAATTATTGTTTAAAAGCCATCACTGCTAATTTAGATAATGTGGTTCTTTTAAATTACAAAAATATTGTACAGTATTTTCTTTTTTATACACAGGTAAAATCTTACAGGATAAATTAATTATCGTTGTTTATTGTGGCTAAAGAACGTAGATTCCCATACTGACAGTAGCCAGAGCCACAAAGATTCCCAGGAGCATCCTCAGCAGTGGTGAAGTGTTGATCATGGCTTCAGGGATCTGGAGTGTCTTCATGGCTTTGGATTGTGCAGAAGCGTTCTCCGACTGGGGTTCAGTGACACTCAGCATCTTCTGTAAATCATTGAAGACCTAGAAAACAGAGGCAGCAAAGTCCATCAGCTGCTCGCGACTTCATTAGCAGCTGTAAAGCTGTTTGTCAAGTGACGCCCGCGATCAGTGTTAATGTTAAAGCTTCTGCTTTACCATTACTGCTGCTCACCTGAATGTTAAACTCAAAGGCTGTGACAGCCTCCTGCAGCACGCCATTCCTCTCCTCCTCTGTCAGCTCCACGCTGTTCATCCGGCTGCGGTAGAGCTGCTTAAACAGGTTGGGACTGGAGACTCCAGGGAAGGCAAAGAACGACAGACCCTCTTTGCTGTTAAGCCCCATGGACTTCTGGGCAATTCGACCCAGGACTTGTCCCCCAGACAGGTCTCCGAGGTACCGGGTGTAAGCGTGGGCAAGTAGGTACTTCGGGTTTTCCTGACTAATCTGGAAAACAAAAAATGAATAGGGACAAAAATCTTATTTCAACCTGACCCAGCAGACAGACAGACAGACAGACAGGCAGAGGTGCGTTTAAATGAATAAGTGAGTGCACCATGTGCATGATACAGTAGAACACACCTGTCGGAGTCTGTGACAGTATCTTTTAGTGGCCGCGGGGACAACAATTCTGTTTCTCCAGTCCTTGCCATAGAAGTGCTCCAGGTCTTTCTCAATGGATTCCAGCCTGGACAGTTCTGCGGGGAAGTAAATGGGTGCAACACCAGGGTGGTTTGAGTTCCTGTCCAGCTCCTCCTCCAAGGCCTGGTAGATTTCATGCAGTGAGCACAGGAGGAGCTGAAGAGGAGATGGACAGCGTCAGTGACCAAATGTAACTGAATCCTTGTATCAGCAAAACGATCAGGCACAAAGGTGTGGATACAGAAAACATATGCAAATATTTGATGGGTTCTACCTTATACTGTTTGAGAGTAACCTGTCCCTTCTGGAAGCTCAGCATCAGTTCTGTGTTTTCTGCCCTGACGTGACTCTCCTTAGTCACCATTTTAATTTGCTCAGAGAGATCCCTGCAAGAGGAGATGAATTATTACATTTATTATAACAACTGCAGAAGCTCTGATTTAAATGCACTGAAAACAAGCACTGTCTAATCGTGCCAGCGATTGACTGTGGTTACTGTGGCTTGAACTGTATGAATTATTGTACCTATATCAGCACTGCTGATAAAGTACACAGACTACTAGTGACGCACTGTATATTTGGGTGTTGCAGCACATACAATTCAACAAGTTTTCATGGCATTACATTTTGAAAATCTCTGTTGGCGATCAAACATAATCCATCTTGAAAAATGTAGGATTAGCGAAAGCAAAGAGGAAGGAAATAAAGAGGATTTAAAATAATACATCACAGCTGCTTATATCTACCTGTCTGTGGTCGGTTCTCCTGCTGTCTGAATGTTCTTCTGCATCTCCATTATGGTCCTGCAAAAAAAATAAAAGCGTCAGAAACATGTTTTTGTAGAACAAAATCCATCTTCTGGCAGAATATTGTTTGGGAATCAAGAGGAAGGAAAACGTCTCAATGAGGTTCGGAAATTCAAAGTGTGGCAAAAAAAAAAACAACAATGTAAATATCCAGTTTCACTCACCGGTTAGGATGATACAGTGTCTCACTGCTTGTCTCTCTGGATGTTGGTGCAGTTTGTGCTCTGTGTGTCTACAGTTCAGTCCTGGCCTTCTTTTATACCCTTCTCCTCTGTCTCCTCCCTCCAACAGCTGAATGAAAACAGGAACTCTATGACACAAAACCCAGGCTAAACATGATCTGGCAAAATCAGCAGAAATAGGAGGAGGGCCTGGGACTAAACATGATGCAGCAACTCTGAGCTCCGGCTTGGAAAAATATGGCGAGGGAGGGACTACGGGACTAAGCATGAGTAAGGAATTTTCAGTGCTGCTGAAGGAAACCAGAGGGAGGAGGGATAAACATGACTGTGCAGCTTGGTCATTCCACAGCTGCACCAGGGGAGAGGAGGTGCCTACACTAAACATGACTGTGTGAGTTCCTGAAGCAGGAGTAGCAGGAAGTGTTGACACAGTGACTAATCAGAGAGAGAACAACAATCACATGATTCATAATACTGCAGCAGTGTTCCAGTTTGTAAGAAACACATTTCAGCACATTACAAGATTACTGATAAGACTCTCAGAGATGAAAAGATGACGTGACAGGTGAACAATGGGCAATGCTGAGGCAGGTGTAGGGTGATCTGTGTGTGTGTGTGTGTGTGTGTGTGTGTGTGTGTGTGATGGAAGGATGATTAATCTATACCTAGGTGACTGTGATATGCTGCACATAGTCTTAGAATGACTTGTGTAAGTGACACAAACAACCTGCAAACTCGGCTACACACTGCGTGACCAAGGAAGGAACCCGAACACTACACATCTATGTGTCACATATCTATATGTGACTGTCACAGTCCACAGATCATGATCATGAGGATCAGTTAGTTGTAATCTAATCTAGTAAATCCAGTCCCACAAATTGTGATTTTCACAAAAAGTATATAAACCCATATTGTGAGTCTATAACTCACACATACACACCTGTGTCTCTAGTGGTGAGGACACTTGGCCACCTACAATAATCCACAACCCACTACACATAAATCGAATGGTCCCCACAGGAAATGAACAGTGACATACTCCAAACACCTAACTATTTCCCTGGGTCACGTGACCACGAGATCAGACAATATGGCCGGAGCAAACATTACGTCCCGTTTTGCCAAACATTACGTCGATGGGAAACGACGAGGTGGGTAACGCTCGCTTGTGTGTTAGTATGTGCATGTTTGGCCGTGTAAATACACATCCACCATCACTGGCCGTGACAGTGAAACATTACAGGGAGCAGGAGTGACGTTTATTACGGAAGTGAGAGCGGAAATGTTTGTGTTCACGCGCTTGACGCCAAGTCAGTCAGCCGCTGTGTCAAACACGTGTACTCCCAAACTGCAATGTGAAAGTCATTCACAGTACTAATATTACCACTGTCAATGACTAGTAGGCCTACTTGGGGAAGTGTTATGTTCGCCGGTGTTAATGTTTTTGAAGTATAAGTGGAATGATGTTGTTTTATACCCGTGATTAAATTTGAGACAAAACACTCTTTTACTTTGGATTACACCTTAAATTAGTTCATTGTGGTTCGACCATTTTTAAATAATAAAAAAAAAATCGTCTCATCAGTTCGTTAAATGTTTCCATTTCTTTTTTTCACCTTTGTCATGCTCTTAAACTGGAGGTAATGAAAATGCATCTTACACTGTGAAATACGGAAGTAGTTCTTGGTGGGCTCTGCGGCAGCTTTCATGTGCAGTGTAAAAAATGTATATACATGTACATGTGTATTCAGTTGTTTTATCAATTTAGTCACTATATCCCTGGTTGTTATTTGATCTGTGTAAAACTTCTGTCCGTTCTTTGAGATTGTATTGACTTTTGCAAACTTGATTGATTGATTGATTGATTGATTGGTTGATTGATGCTTATTGGTTTTGACTGTTGGACTCAGTGTTGTTGCCATGAGAATCAGCACAGTGACATGTTCACTTGCAGTGGCAAACATGTCCCTGCTCAACTGCAGGCATGTGAACTCTGCACTGTGTTACTTTATCAGAGGCTTTTTGTGTGTTTATGGTTGTGTGGAAATTTTTATACAGTCTGGAACAGGATGTTCTGTATTGTCTGTAATGATGTAATTGATCATTTTGACTGCAGTGTCATGAAACTGTCTGCATATGTTTCCCACTTATTATGTTATATATTAAGTGCATTTTAAAGGACTGTAATAGTACAACTTTTGAATGTAGGCAAATATTTGTATTTTGAGTTTCCTGTGTTTATATTAAATGTGATGGATTATGATTAAACCTTCTCAGGAACCAAAAGGCTCCATCAGCAGGATGACACAACAGTCTGGTAAGAAATAACATTTGGAGTTGGAGTTATGGAGTATGGAGTTATGATAAACACATTGAGGTAGTCGTTTGACTACGGGGACATTTCATTAGATAAGACGGTGTCTTAACAATCTATAATCATATGATCACTGATACGATACAAATACATGGCATATTGCAGAATATGTAATTAGATAAGTAATCTCTAGATACAATAACTGGATTGTCAGGTTTTGGCTCGTGTCGTGAATTACAGTTGACAATTTAAGGTATTGATGACAGTGTTCTGTTGCACAGGCGTAATCTCCTCAGATGCAGGTAGCAGTAGATCTGAGCCTGAACTTCATGGAGCAGACTTCCTGTCCACTGGTCCAGTCCCTGGGCCACATGACAGATGGGGAGAGACTGGAGGAGAACAGGTAAAAGAACATACCGTATAAAAACACTGCATCAAATCATTTTTCTGTTCATGAAATGTAATTAAATATTCATCAAAGAAGTCAGACAGTCTTTACCTGTATAAACTTAACAACAATGATGATTGCTGATCAGCGCAAATCCTTAACAAACGTAACTCCTCTCTAACCTCAGGACTGTTATATAAACTGTCTCCCAGGTTATTCAAGACAACTTGGATTTGTGTTACACAGCTGAGGGCAGCACTGATTGGGTAATGTTTTAAAAAAAAAAAACATCTATTCCATAGATATATATTTTGTATTTTTACTGCAACCCATCGTTATTTTGTTCATGTTGTGTATCTTGCAGGCCAGCCCATGCTCCATGTTAGACTGTATGATATATCTAGATGACGACGGCGCCGGCGTTGAGGAGTGCACTGTTCTCACATCAGTCACCCCTCCTGTCATTTCAGAAACCCAGAGCCCTCACCCATGTAGACCTGTCCCTTGCCCCATGCCTGACACCTCTAGTCCCATTTGCTCCATGTGCAGTCCCCCCACTCCTGACCAGGATACTTGTAGATCCCCAGCAGAGAGTCCTGGCTGCTCTTATAGGGATCCTGTCAGCGCAGCAGCTCACCTTCACCTCTTGGGGGAGTCCTTGTCCCTGATTGGAAGCCATCTTCAGGAAACTGATGTAAATAAAATCAGAGATTAAACTTGTTTTTTTCTGAAAATGCAGAACTGTATGAAATTAAATCATTATGAGAGCAGAATTATTGCTTCGTGACACCATAGTATTACATGTTTAACCAATCTATCTATATATTGCTAATTCCTAATGGTAATTTTCTCTTACTGTCCCTCTGGCTGCTGTAATTTTCCCACTGTGGGACCAGTAAAGGAATATTTTATCTTATCAGAAATTATTATTATTATAGAATTCACGCATGCCCGAAGACAAATTAAATCCACAGGACAAACTAAAATTACGTAACTTGTATTAATGCTGTTTCAGGTAAGGTAGTGTTGGAGGTTTGCATATTTATGTTTTAATCATATTTATATTGTATTTATATTTACGATGTACTTTATTGAACCTCTGGGAAACATTAATGCAGTTGCAACATTTGGCCTCTTTCCTTGTCCCTGCAGAAGATGGTGTGCACGTCCAGCAGCTTGTCTCTGCTGTTGGACTCTCTGCTGTGTGCCCTGGCCCCTATGGTCTGCCTCACTGCACAGATACCAGAGCTCAGGAGCTGCACACAACACAACCTGGTGAGAGACACACACTGCGCACACAGGCACTGCATAATGTTTACACGTGGAATTGTTCTGCCAGTATTTTATGACCCCAGGTGGAAACACTCAACACACTATCTAGTTTTAATAATTTTAATAATTTCTCTTGTTAAGGCCTCTACTCTGGAAAACATTGTCTATGTGATGCCTGGGCTGTGAATGTTGATGAAGAAGCTACTGGACCTACACCGCATATGTTGAAAAACACTAAGTTTGAATATAGAAAATAAGAATTATATATGTATTATTATTATTTATTAATGGTCTGCACTTTTCACTTTGTTTTTGAGTTAAGTCAGAGTTTACTTCTCCGCGTGACTTTGTGTTGTGGTGCTGTTTTGTTAATGAAAAGATATGAACACAATAACAGGCAGCTTTTCTTTTTATGATTATTGACATTCTGTTATGTCAATGTTTGCTGATGGTATTAGTGATACATGTGACTGTGCCTGACCTGGAGACTGTTCAGGTGCAGAATAATAATCTATTATTTACGTGTCATTGCTCTAGTCATCAATAAACTCATCAACTGTGATTGTAAAAAAAAAAAAAAGAAACTGCCAGACACTGAAGAATTTAAGCTTGAAGTATCAGTAGTTTTTTTTTTCTTTTCTTTTCTTTTTTTTTTTACAAGGAATTAGTTAGTGACAACAACACCAAACGCGGCTGGATAGAAAAGAACAACAAAATGAAGTATAGTGTTTGAGTGCAATGTTCCTGCCAATTAAAAAAAAAAAAGAAGCATAATTTAAATTAATTTAATATAAAGTTAATTAACTTTTAAGATAGGCTTTACTATCAGAGTACGTGCAGGGGCATGTTATGAGTGACAGCTCATTTCATAGTCATCCATGAGTTCTGACACTGCAAAAGTGTGGTCGATCAAGGTGGAGTCGCGTTTGCCTCGGGATTCACCTCCTCCACCTCATCTTGGAATGCTAAGCAACATAAAAACAAAGAAACTTGTTGTGCTTGTTAACATATCCGTGTGAGTGTTTTGTTGTGTGTATGCGTTGGACCTTGGGAGTGGCCAGACTGTTAATTTCCAGACTGTGAAACTCACCTGCACTGGCAGCGTTTAGTTTTCGACATGTACTGAAGCTGGCTGAAGGAAAAACACAATTCAGTCGGAGCTGAGCATCGAGTGACGACTCATGACCACAGCGTCAGACGCTTCACACAGCAGAGTAAGTACTTTTCCCTGAGGTTTAAATAAGGCAGCAAATTATTATTTCAGTCTATCAAGATACCAGTTGGTTTAAAACATGTTCACATTTGTTCTGCACTGTTGTTCATTTATACCAGCTGTTTGTAGGTGTGAGGAAAATGTCTGTCAGTGTCAGCTGTAAAAAAAAAACAACTACTAAACAGCACTTGTACAGTTTCTATTCAGCATTAGTTTCAGAACTTTGCTGTTGCGTCACCTGAATGCTAAATGCAGCCTTTTAATATGCTGAACCTTTAGGTGGAAACGCCGTGAACATGGAGTGGGTCTCGATTTTTTTTTTTTTTTCGTGCAGTTGTACGTGAACATGGTTTGTCCATGTTTGCTTATCACTCTGAATATAGTTCAGGCAGAATGCAGTTAGACTGGACTGACGAGGTGTGGCCAGGATGCAGTTTGTAACGTAGGACAGGTTCTCTGTGAGATGAAAGTTTAAGCTGCCGCTGTCAGTGAGCTACATTCTCCTTTACTCATGCACAACAGGTGAGAGGATAAAGTGAGAAAGCAGAGAGACATGAAGGAAAACCAATAACGACTCTTTTAACTGTGGTCCAAAAGCACAGATGCAGGAAGGAAAGGCGTCGTGCAGTCTGATCATTCATGAAACTGATCAAATGTAAAGTAGGAACGTTACGAGCTTCCTGACATTGCATCACCTTTGACCTCATCCCTTCTTTCTTTCAGCTATGAACGAACACGTCAGATATCGTTACTCAGGGTCCTCAACCCCAGAGTTGAGACTAATTCTCCTGGGGAACCTCGGGTGTGGAAAGACGTCATCAGCAGACACCATCCTGGGCCAGCTCTCCCCCATCTCTGCCGTCGCCTCCAGGAGCTGCCAGGTGCGACAGGGCTCCACTGAGGGCAGGAGTGTGACAGTGGTGGAGGCACCAAGATGGTACTGGAACGGTGGCAAGATGGAGAACAGTGTCCAGAAGGAGACGGAGCGAGCCCTGCCTCTGGCAGCACCAGGTCCACATGCCATTCTGCTGCTGGTGCCAGTTAGCCAGTTCACTGAGGTTGGTTTTAGTCATTTGTTTGCTACATTTTGCAGTTTTGCCTTTTTTTTATGGGGTTATGTTTTTCATCGTTTATTTTATTTTATTATTTTATTTGAGAAGAAAATACAACTCAAATGTCATAATGTCTCATCCGCTCATAAAAAGCTATTAAAATATTAAAAAACAAATAGAGTTTTTATGGCATCGTCAGGACGAGGCAGTAAACGTATCAGTTCCAGTCTTAATAGTTTGTTGTCTTGCAGATGGAGTGTCGTGTGCCTGCAGCGATGGAGGAAGTGTTTGGGGAGGAGTCACTAGACTACACCCTGGTCCTCCTGACATGTGGGGACTACTTAATGGGAAGAACAGTGGAGGTAGTTAACAAGTCCATCCTGCTTTTTAAAAATCACCTTTTCTTCCTGTCATTCTTTCGGGACACATTTCAAAACCACAAGAAAAAAAAGTGTAATTGATATTTTATCTTATTGATATCATTTCTCTGTGCACTCCCAAATTTTCACTATTACTGTCATTTAATTTGTGCTAATCAGCTTCAGATTCTCACAGAGAAAACCCTTGTTCTTTTTAGGAATATCTGCTGACAGAACACCCAGGCCTGCGGCAGATCATTGATCGCTGCGGGGGGAGGTACCATGTCATCAATAATCGCCAGCGACAGGACAGGGAGCAGGTTCGTGAGCTGCTGGAGAAGGTAAGACAGAGCATTATCAGTCTTTGTTTGGACGTCAGTCAGTCTTCAACACTTGGACTGAAACATCAGATTTTTGCGAGGCAGTTTTCAGCAGTTTCGGGGTTTTTTTTGTTCAAAGTGTGTGTGTTAAAGTTCTTATTATACAATTATAATATCAAATTATACAATTAACATATAATTCAAAATTAATTTACAATTAACTTAGAATGAAAAGATTCAATTTTGTAAGAATTGTTTGCATGTGTGTAAATGATTGTTTATCTATGTAACAGGTGGACAAGATGGTGCAGCAAAACGGAGTTTACGACATGAAAACAGTCCAGGAGCGAGAGCTGGAGAAACAAGTGAAAGAGAGACAGCGAGAGCTTGTGGAGAGTTACAGAGGTCAGAGGGAGGTCACGTCAACACGCGTCACAAACACTGAAACGCAGAGGAGCATCACTACAGACGTATACAGCAGCGCCTTGGAGAGGAGGAGAAAACAAGCGAGGGATGAGGTGGAGGGGAGAGTGGGTGCACGTCAGGTGTCAAACGGGCTTCATTCACCTCCAGCAGCAGATCCACAGTCACATTCAGAGCAGCAGGACGACAGGCAGGTGAAGAGGACGCCCAGTTTCAAACTGAACGCAGGTAAACGCCAGTACCTGCATCTGCTGCTAATCTGTATCACACAACAAGGTCAAAGGGTCAAATCTGGAGCAGAGGTCATGTGGGACTATGGTTTTGTTTCTTTCTAGATGGAGCTTTACTCTCACAAATGTCAGAGGGGGCGTCCCCTCAGAGGGTGGTCACCACCTGTAAGTCGCATTCTCACAACACTTCACATCATATATGATGTTTGCCATTATTGTTTAACATATTAAAAACACTGGGTTTTCCCCTGCAGTACATCAGAGGATCAACAGCTTCGAGGGCAGATCCCCGGAGGCGTCTCGTACTTCCTCTCCTCACTCCCCCGTCTTCTCCTCCTCCTCACCAACCGCTGCTGCCTCTTCCTTCTCCTTCCCCTCCTCCTCCTCTCCCTCCTCATCAACGTATGCCTCCACCTCTCCCACCACACCCCCCTCACCATCCTCCTACTTCGCCCCCTCACCCCCCTCACCCTCCTCCTACTTCGCCCCCTCGTCCTACTCACCTTCCTCGTTGCCCTCGACCTCCTCGCCTTCTTCACCTGCCTCCTCCGCTCCGGAGCTGCGGCTGGTACTTCTCGGGCGATCCGGAGCTGGGAAGAGTTCAGTGGGCAACATCATCCTGGGGCAGAAGGAGTTTGAGTCACACCCAGACAGTTTCACCGCCATCACCAAGGAGTGTGAGAAAAAGAAAGCACTGGTGGAAGGAAAGAGGGTAAATGTGCACGTCTTTATTTTCCCTCACTGATTTGTCAAAATCTGTGACATCATATTTTCATTTGGTGTCTGGACTCTGGAATGTCTCATATGGCTCGACTCGTAAATGTCATTAACGTGGCTGCATGTCTCCTCTCTTGCCTGCAGGTGGCAGTGGTGGATACACCAGACTGGTTCAATTCTGAGAACCCTCCAGATGAGGTGCGGGCTCAGATCTCCTCCTGTGTTGCTTTGTCCAGTCCAGGTCCACACGCCTTCTTCCTGTGCGTCCCCATAGACCAGCCTGCAAAGACCGAACTCCAGGCACTGAGGGCCGTGGAGGCGGTGTTTGGCCCCGGAGCCGTCCAGAATCACACTCTGATCTTATTTACTTACATAGATCGACTGAGGGAGAGCGGGGAGGCGGGGGACAACAGCGTGGAGGAGTACATTGCCAGCCAGCGGGGGGATTTGTTAAGCATAGTGGAGAAATGCCGGGACAGGTTTCATGTGATGGAGAGCGGGAGGAGGAATGTGGCGGAGCTGCTAGAGAAGGTGGAGCAGACGGTGAAGGAGGCTGGAGGACAGTATTATTCCAGTCCTGCTTTTCAGGAGGCTGAGAGCAGAGTGAGGCAGAGACAGGTGGAGATTGCGAGGGAGAGAAGAGAGAAACCAGGAGACGTCGCACAGCTCAGGTCTGAAAGGCCTGTCCTCTATTCCTACATGCAGCCTGTGGCTGAGGCCGAAGAGGAAGTGAAAGCAGATGAGATTGAGAAAACGCGGGATGAGGCGGAGATGAGTGTAAGCAACATGGACATCCAGAGCCTCCCCGCTATTACTGCTTCCAGCTTGTCTCCTTCGCTCTTTAACTCCATGATGGAGAAAATGCAGTCCAGTGCCAAAATGATGCAGAAGCTTCTGGCAGATGGCTCCGTGTTGGTGGGCGAGGGAGCAAAGAAGGTGAAGGGTAGTCCAGTGTGGGGGACAGTTGGCAGCGGAGCACAGAATGTCCAGAGGATGGTGGTGGACAGTTCAATGTGGGAGAAGTTGGGTGAGGGTGCCAAACAAGCATCCAAAGCCATGGGAGACAGAGTCCCCAAGGTGGTGGTGGACAGTTCTGCGTGGGTGGGGTCTGGGGCAAAGGCAGCAGCATCAAGTCCAGTGTGGGGCAAAGTGGGATCAGGGGCCAAAATGGTGGCAGGTGGATCTGTGCGTTTAGGAAGTGAGATCGGAACGGGGGCGAAGAATTTGGCGCAGAGTCCCATGTGGGAAAAAGTAGGAACTGGAGCTAAACTGGTGGCCGACAGTTCTATGCGAGTTGGTGCCGGAATTGGTGCTGGTGCAAAGAAGGTGGCGCAGAGTCCAGTGTGGGAGAAGGTTGGCTCTGGGGCCAAAGCAGGGGCCAAAATGGTGGCCGAGAGCCCAGTGTGGGAGAAGGTTGGGAATACTGTCAAACAGGTGCCCAAGGTGGTCATCGCGGGTGCGTTGCTGGGTCTCCTGGTGGGCGTGTTTTTTGGGGGCGCCATCGGCGGAGCTGTCGGCGCGGCTGCTGGGTCTGCGGCGACCGAGGTGGGCCGACGAAAACTGGGCAACAAAACGAGATCAGAGAAGGCGGATGAAGCAGTGACGAGTGTGGGCAGGAAAGTGAACGACAGCGTGGACTCGCTGGTCAAACAAGGAGAGAAGGTCGTGAAAACCGATTGACAGACTGAACAGAGTATGTTGATACAGTGCATAGCAAAGGTGGAGAATGACTTTGTTCTGAGTTACTACCACCTGAATGTGTAATTTAAAACACAAAAACAGCCTCTCTTCCTTAGTTTCTTCACACAAATGCTAAAAGTTAAAGGGATCATTTGTTTTATCGTAGGATTTATAGACGTTTTGTTCCACTATAGGTGGATGTCTGTTTTGAAAAAGGGTGAAAAACACCCACAGTAAATAATGTTGATGTTTGTGATCTCAAAGCAATATAATGGAATAAGCGTAATGATTTGGGCAGAATGAAGCCAGCTGTACTCTATGTGCTTGTCTGATACATAATTGTGTCTAATTATCAAGAAAAAGCCAAATCTTGTTATTTTCTTGCCCATCACTCACTGTAATCAGTAGATTCACAATTTAACATTTTAGTTTTTACATCTGTCAAAGGGTGTAAATACAATACTGTACAGCACAATGATCACTAAGCACTTTCTCCCAATTAAAAAAAATATATATAAAAATTTGAATTCTGTGTCTGCGTTGAATATTGTATTTATCCAAAAAGGTGTCAACGTAATCTGCGAAAAGGAACTGGTTATTCATTTATTTGAACGTTTTCTCCATTCATTCAACTTGTTTTTGCGACCACCAGACCTTACAGACTCAAAACCAGTAGAACCTGGACAAAGACCAAAATCCTTCCAGCAATAACAGTCCACATTAGTTCTGTGCATGACTGGTATCTGTGATGGCAAGAGACGGGCACACAGCGGGCTGGGAGGAGAAGGGGTGTTGGCAGGGCCTTTATCTCAGGGGCCCAGCTGGCTCTGCATCACCCTGCTTGGCCCTCTGTGTCACAGGAGGGCCGAGCAGGGATCACCTCCACTGTCTCACTGAACGTTAAGCTTTCATTCTGACTGATGTTATGCACTTCTGCAATATTTAGCCTCATGCAAAATGCATAAGATCTAAGAAGAACAAAGGTGTCACAGTAGATCCTGTGTTTCCTGCAGGACTAAATGACCGTTCTCTCAAGGTGGTCAGACTGAGTTCAAAGTGTCATTTTTGCATTTATATATAT
>JAFBJQ010001300.1:456278-476017 GCA_016785345.1 Trinectes maculatus
TGTGTGTGTGTGTGTGTGTGTGTGTGTGTGTGTGTGTGTGTGTGTGTGTGTGTGTGTTCGTGCGTGCAGGATTTAATACTTATTATCAAATATATGTAAAATATTAAATGTATTTGTTTTCTATCTTTCTATCTCTATTTTAATTTTATTTTTTCCTATTCTAAGTGCTTTCTGTGTATTAATTTATTCAGGAATTCATTTAAAATGTGGATGTGTGTTGCATATAGCAAAAAGAAATATTAGTCGTTTCACTTAGCCTCTATTCAGAAGAATATCTCCAATTGTGCAACACGTTCAAACTACTGATGAAGTTAATTTAGTCAATTAACAACATGGTGAGATTATTTTGTCAGTCACTGTTTCCAAAGCCAAGAATCAACATTCAGTCTTATGGATACCGACAGCCAAATGTTGAAACTAAAACTAACTAAATAAATAAGTATGTTATAATTCACTCACTGGTCATCTCCAGTGTGCAGTGGCTGTACAGTGACTGGTTTTGGCGGTTGGCCAGTACACAGTGATGTATGATACGATGCCTACACAGCACAACGACACGTCTTCTTTCTCACTTCCTCTGGAGTCTTTTCCTTTGCAGCATGTGTTTTTCTGTGTGTGGTTTACAGCTGTTTACACAGCTAACAGTGGGTGAGCCCTGTTCGACAAGCCCTACCTTTAAGATTCAGGTGTTCTGAAGCCCTATAAACTCTGGATGAAAGCTAAGCCAAATTAATAAAGTTTAACAGGATAAAGATGGGACTGTTCTACGGCGCAGCGGTAAACCTGCTCTCCCAAATGACAGAGCACATTCTGTATTTATGAGTTCCTGTTTGTGCAGGTCCTGTTTGTATTAGTGTGTTTGCCCTCTCGCTGCCGGGCCTTTACCTGATCCTTCATATTCCCCTCCACTGCTGAGTTGACCACACAGCTCTTGCTTCATAATTAGTTAATTTAAGTTGGTGAGCATGATGGCAAAAACACATGTGCGGCCACAGTCCATGTTGACGCCGACCAAGCCACGGTGCCAGGTAACGTTACCTGGCACTGTTGAATGTTATTTTCGTTGATGCTGTGGTTAATGGCTGCTATTAGGTTTTATTCCCCATGGCATTAAAACAGGTTGTTGTACTTTTGGTGCTGAGAGGTGGAACTTATCTTTTTTCTCAGTTACAGAGCAATAAAAGATGGGGAATTCACTGCATGGATTCTTTTAAAGTCGACCAATTATGCTCATTTCCAGCTCTCTGTTTTATTCTGGGACTCCACTAAAGCAGTTTTATATGATTCACATTTTCAAATTAAGTCCATTTGATCTCAACATGCCTGTTATACCACCCATTAGTTTATACCTTGATGTGCTGTCATAATAATATATTTAGTCCCAATCCCTTTATAACATCTTTCTGTACAATCCTATTAACGGCTGTACTGGGATTTTTTTTTTTTTTTTAAATTCTGACTGAATTCTGACTGAAAACTCAAAAAAAGTTGGTTTTTTTTCTTCATGTAAATGCAATTTGGGAGGTATTAGGCTCTAAGTTTTATCGCCTGTTTACACTTGTAGACAAATAACAATAAAAATACAGATTTGACTGGAGCATTGATCATCCACCACATAACTCGTTACTGCGGCTAACGTGAACAAATACTCCCTGCTGCAATAACAGATGGGCCTTGCGTTCAGAGCATATATCACTGTGAATGGAGTTGTCAGTCACATTTCATAGCAACGCGCACACCCACACACAACTGCACACATCACATCTTTATCCCCTTCCCATTCACTCCTACTCACTCGAGACTGTTGTATTATATATTTGTATGGTCGGAGATCTGCTACAGATCTGGCAGCCATATGCTGGGAGTGATTCAGCTTTCATGTCTGTCAGCTCGGCCATTTTTCTAGTTCTATGAAAGAGTCTGCTTCGCCTTCCACACACATGTGCATCTCCCCGGCTTTGTATTCCCATTGTTTTTGAAGTGAATCCTAACATTGTGTGGTTGCTGACAGTGCTCGAGTCAGGGAGGCCTTCTGTTGTTCAAATGGGGTCTGTTGAGCTTGTACAGATGACTCTGGCCCACGCAATCTCTCTTACAAGCTGTCAGCAACTTGGGAATGCATCACAGATTGGTTCCATATCTTTGTTCCCCAGTTCTGACATTAATTTTACCACCATGTTTTGGCCTTTGGCCAGTTTGAGCAGTCAGATAGGGTAATAGATTGAAGTTTAATTAAGAACTGAAGAGATAATAATTAAGATTCTCCTCGCTGGTCATAAGTAATACATGTTGATGTCTGCTATCAAAGTCGCATCTTGCTGTTTGTTATCAAACCCTGGCACCACATTATCAACCAGGCCAAGAAACTATTTGCCATGACCCAGAAGTCTGGTTCTGTTTAGTTGCTGTCTTGTGTTTATGTTGTTCCGCGGCTTCCTGTTTTATTTTGAAATCCCCTCTTGTTTCAGGTGTCTTGTCTCTTCCTCGTGGGTGTGTCCTTCTGGTCTGATTGACGTCCCCACACCCTGATTGTTTCCACCTGCTCTCCATTACCTTGTGTGTATTTATAGTTTGAGTTTCTCTTTGTTCTGTGCCAGTTGGTCTTTGTCCCATGTGTCGGAGAACGAGTGCTTTTCTTTTGCATCTTGTCTTTGTCGGGTCTGAGATTCTGGAGTTAATTCGCCGAGCTTGTGACTTCGGCATCCTTTTCCTTTACCACAGTTCTTCCCCTCGCAGGAGTGATTTTTCATTACTTTGCAAGTTTTGTCCTCGTATGAGAGATTTGGATTTTTTGCTCTTTGTGAATAAAGACTGTTTGAACTTGGAGTTGTGCAATTGGGTTCAAGTCCTTGTTGTGTTGTGACACTGCTGTATTAAGGGCTAATTCTAAAAACAAAAAACACACTCTCCTCACTATATAAACTCCAACTACAATCATACCCATTTGTTAATGATTGCACTGTGTGGACTGTCAGGTGGCTGCAGGACACATGGGCTGCAATAAAATGATATAGTCCAGAGGACGTCTTGCTACAGGTCACAGAGGTGTGTGTGAAAGGAGCAAAATAGCGCACAGACACTGATTAGCGTTGAGCTCTGAGGAACGTTGCAGACCAATAAACTAGTTGTACAGTACATGCTATGTGTTAGGGCTGAACACACGTGGACATAGATTATTTATAGCATTATTTGTGGAGGCTTGAAGACTTTCCCCATGAGACCAAACTTCAGGATTAAAGGGAGCAAAAGCACTGATAGTGCACTGATTACTGCACGTCCTTCCCGTGCTGACTGTTACACTGTTACAGTAAATGGTGGGCAGAGGAGGGATGTTTCAGTCTTCACTAAAATAACAAAGCTGACCTTTCCCCTGCCTCTCTCTTCCCCTCTTCTTCCCGTTCGCGTCTCCTTCCTGCCGACTCTGAGCTGAACCGAAACTTCATGGAGCTTCAAAAATATGCTTTAATGTACCCTGCTGTTTGAGAGAACTACTGCATTAAAATCCTATTTACTCCTTATTTATTTATAGTGATGCATAATAATTTACAATCTGTTTTAACTCACAATCAACCTTTTACCAACAATTTACTCACATGGCTGAGGCTCTTAATTGTAACGCTGATTGAAAATATTACTTTGTGTACGAATAACACATAAATGTTTGTTTTATTACCTGATTGCACAGTGCAGTCAGCCTCTGCACCATTGTATCCCCTCAGGTCAGAGAGATGCCAGAGAATAAAAAAAACATTCTTCATTTGCCCTGAGTTTCCTTCATCAGACATGTTTTTCTCCTTCTCAAATATTCTCTAATCTTCCCACTGCATATTTGTTGACTAATAAACATGTTCTTATGTGTGGTAAAAAACGTGCACAGACACACACACATAGACAGATTTTAACTGTGTTAGATGGGGGTGAGCTGATTACACCATGTCTCCATCTCTCTGCTTTGGCTTTTCTCAATGTCTTCTTGGTTGGAGGTAGAACACAGCTGGAGAAAATAAGGCTATTTTTTACAATCCTCTCATTTTCTGCTATTGCTGTCAAGTCCTGACCACAATCAGGCACATTTGTCCCCTGCATACCCAGCAGCTCTGCAAGCATTTACTTTGACTGTGTCAATAGTAGTGTGTACTACACCACTGAAACATTTTAGTTTATGTCTACGCATATTGTTTAGACATAAACTAAAATATCCCATTCACCTTACTGTTGTCTAACATTCCATCTATGTTTAATGAGTTATTTTGTTTAAGACTGTGAATTGTGTGCATTGTTACATTTTCTTTCTTATGGAGACCCATTTCCACCAGGAGAAAAAAAGAAAGATTGAAAAAAAACATTTCAAACTTAAATTGTGACAGAGTTAAACACGTATTTTATGAAATATATGTAATTTTATGTACTGTTAACTTCGGACCTCCATATCTACGCCATGCCATTGCGCTCTTTAAATCAAGTCTTTCTCTTTCTGTACAGGTACAACTGGTACCAACAACAACTTTCTTCAAAACAAACACCCTCCATCAGAGAGGCAGTGCTCTCACATCGCTGACAGACTTGTCCATACTCCATGGAGATACATGGAGACTTTAGAACATAACAGAGAGAACATGTGTGCTATAACTAAATAAAACTCAAATACGACTGAACATGCCAGGAAATGCAAATAGCTCCCTGGGGGATTGTTTAAGTGGAAGGCAGCTGTTTGCAGATAGCCGAAGCTCTGCTACCACATCACACTTACACCAGTTAAATGCTGGGAGAGTTTTGTTTCTCACGTTTAGCCAGCGTCTCCCTGGAGTGGATTCAAGTTAACTTGAGCAAAATAGATAAATAATTAAATAAATAAATAAAAAAAAAATCCTAATCCTAGAGCCAGCCGTATTGCAAAGTTAGGCATGAATAAAATGAATAATAATCAATAATATTCCCTTTGTTTATTCTTTTTTTAGTTTTGCATCCACTATCACACTTATCATGGTCACTCTAAAAAGTAGACACAAATGTATGTATGTATAAATATATAGAGATGACATATAGGTGATGCACTTGTTACTTAATTTTTCTTATTTAATAATTTTGATATGTCTCATTTATGAAATTCCATGTAACATAACATCAAAATATTTATATGTCCAGATAATGGTTACGTCAAATCCTTAAGTTTTACTGCTCACGTCTGTACTTAGTGTTCTGTGTAAAATCAGGCTTGTGTATTATTTAGTCAGTTTCATGTTCCCACCTGACAAAACAAACAGCACCAGCATGAAGAAGACATCCAACAGCACAGTTTGTAACTCCTGGGCCAATAACACCTGGCGACCAGATGACCACATGTATTTGACATGTGTGCTGACAGAGCAAACAGAGCTGTGGTCCAATGTGGCAGACATCACATATACACACACATGCCATAACAATGAATGAAAAGAAACATCATTCATACACACACACAAACAAGCAAGTTCCGATCTTTTCTTTCCAGCTTTCCACACCAGCTCTAAACTCATAACAAAGCAGATCAGTTACCCACTGTCACATCTCAGCAATTTCAACTTTTTTTTTCTTATCCCAGCCACATTTATTAAAATTTGAATAATATTATATTTCTGCTCACTCTGCATATGACAGTAGGATTTTTATTTCTTGAATCTTCTTCTTCTATTTCTTCTTATCATTATTATTATTATTACTACTACTACTGGTAATAATAATAATAAAAAATAATAATAATAGGATTAAATCAGTACTTATTCAGTCAACAATATATATATAGCCTATAGCTACTGTAGGTTCTTAAATAATAGTTAGTAAATCAGTGAATAAAAAGAAACGGGTCAATTATTTAATAGTGTCTATGATGATAATAATGAACCCTGTGACATTTTATTCAAATCGCAATAAAATGTCACTATGCAAATTAATACACTTTTTTACTCCAAACCATTTTAAGACACTCGGTCATCTTTGGCTTCAGGCAAACGCAGCACTGATCGTGCAGGTCTGTGTGCAGCTTTTCGCCATTCGGTCCTGGTGTTGAACATCAAGTGGATGGGCGTTTGTTCTGGTTCAGTTCCCCTCTGCAGTGGCATCATTCAGTCAGTGGATCAGATGAATGATGCCAGTGGGGAAGTCAGTAGCAGCAGGGTAGTTTGGTATTAGTCCGTGCAGCGAGGCGGGGGAGATGAGCGATGCGTTTGGGGCCAGAGGTGGCACGAGGGCGCAGCGTCCCGGGTCCATGTGGTCGCAGGTGAACCAGGAGGGGACAGTCTTGGAGAGCAGGGAGGAGAGCGCAGGTATGAACCCGCGCACAGGCTGGAGGCTGGAGCTGCTGTGGGAACCTAAGCGAGCGGGGTAAACATCAGGAGCCTGGAGGCTGTGCGCTCCGAGCACTGCAGTAAAGACAGGCGCGTGGCTGCGCTCGTGCGCCTCGCAGTCCTTCGCCAGATACAAGCGCTGCCTCTTGAAGCGCTTCCTGCGCCGGAGAAAACTCCCGTTTGCAAACATGTCCGCCGACATGGGGTCCAGGGTCCAGTAGTTCCCCTTCCCAGGATTCCCGGGCTCGCGTGGCATCTTCACGAAGCAGTCGTTCAGAGACAAGTTGTGGCGGATTGAGTTCTGCCACGCGGGGAACTTGTCCCGGTAGTAGACAAAGCGCTGGCTGATGAAGTCACAGATCTCACTGAGGGTCAGTCTCTTCTTCGGGCTCTGCAGGATGGCCATGGTGATGAGGGCGATGTAGGAGTACGGGGGCTTCACCGGGGCCAGTCTGGTGCCGGCAGCATCCTGTGGCCGGACAGACAGGCCGAGAGAGGACGCTCTTTGCTCCACGTCCCCATTCGTCTTATTCAACCGTGAAACGTACGCGCTCCTCGCGCCTCCGCTGTCCTCCGCGTGTCCCTCCACGTCAATGTCCGTCTCCTCCATGAGACAGAAGTCCAAGGTCATGGTCCTCTGAGGGTCCGTCTGTCTAGGACGCAGCAGACGCAACAACCACTTCTCCCATTTCATTCACAAAAAGCTGCACATCTGACTCTTTGACACCCCCCCCCCCCCCATACACACACACACACACTCACACGCGCAGACATACACACACAGATACACAAAACGTCCACCTCTTCATCCTCCTGCAAAGTCTCCATCAAAACAACAGGAAAAAAACAGTCGATCATAAAGGTTCACGCTTTATCTCCGGTGTGATGAAAATGAACTGATGTCACTGATTGTGATGATCATTCACCTATATTGTCCTTATTCCCAAAGTGAAATCTGAAAAGCAAAGATGCATTTTAATCAAAATAAATCCTATTGGACTAACATCAATGACACAATGCTGATCAAATGTCTTACACAAGAAAAACAAAACGAAATCGACAAGGTAACTCCCCATTGTGAAATAAATGAAATTCAGTGAAAAGTCAAATAACCTCTGAAATGTCATCTTAAGTGGCACAAATTCACTTATTGTGCAAATGTTTTTAGTTCCTTTTCATCACGTGTTCATGTTTAAATGCAACGCTGAATTGGCCACAGCAGGTGAAAGTGTTTTTCAAGCGAAAGATGTCAAATATAAAAATGAGCGAGGCAGGTTTTTTTTTTATGGCGCTTCATCTCTTATGTTCTTGGCTTACAAAAAGCTCATTTCCTTCAGATTACTTGTTGCTGGATGGTTTGGCTCATGGTCTTTTTCTCTGGCTGTTTTAAATAAGACAGCAGAATCCATTTTTAAATAATAGCTGTACTGTATCAATCAGTGTGAGGCCACCCACGTGGCACATAGGTCACCATACAGGGTGGGCTAAGGAAACTGTGGGAAGTCTCATTAATGTACCCCTCTCTATAGTTTAATGCATATGATTATACAATTTTATACTTGTTGCTTTACAGAAATGAAATTTTTATTAAGTTGGGACCCGACAACACGAAAGAAAAGAGCTGGGAAACCAAGTGGATGTTTCATATTGAATTTATTGCAGACCAAAACACATGCAAGTTCACAGAAAAAAAAAAAACATTGTTTCCTCAAAGGAAAGAAAAGCCATGCTAAGGAAATCAGTGCACTAATTTAACCTACAACACCTCACACAAACACCAAGAAAAACAACCAAAATCAAACACTATGATAAAGACAACAAAAATAACTTAACTTGGGTAACTAAATATGTTTCAGCAGAACTTGGCAGACAGCCTCGCTGTCAAGATCAAGACAAGCAATTTATTTTGCACTTAACAGCAGTGAACGCAGCACTGAGCTCAGGTTGCGGCTTTTTGGTCCAGCACAGAAATAACTTTCTATTGCAGCTGCTTTTATACTGCTGACCATTATATACGAGCAACACTGCAGCTACTTAAAATGAAAACAGTGAACAATTATGACTAACCTTTTCCAATGTACGTGTGCACTTCTCATAACAGCACGACAGTGTCACATTTCTTTCAGGTCTTTGCTATGTGTTATGCTCAGTGCATCCCTCTGTTTGTTGGCAGAGGAAAGACAAACCTGAGAAATGTATTTTTGCTGTGTCACACATGCTCCATACAGGTTAGGTAGCACAAATACAAATAAATAATTTAGTTCAGACCATTTTCAGACAACATCCATTTTTTTTGAGTGTTGAGCACAGAGTTTAACAGTCCTCATGTTATATGTATTATTTTATTCTAGGCCAGTCTCTTCAGGTTTTTCCATGTGTCCTGTCTGCGACACTAACAGCACATGAAGAGAAACCACAGTGGTAACACTGCAACACTGAATAGCCCAGGTCAAGTAAAATACAAGATGCTGGTGTTGGTCCTTCGTTTTTGTGTTCACATCTGTAGTGAATTGTAGATGACAAAGAACAACAGGAACAGAGAGTGTATAGTGGTGAAGTGGCGTGTGCATAGCTCCATCACATGTGGACATAAAAACCCTTTTGCTCTGTGTTTGTTCTCTAGGCGGTGTGTTTCCGCTGAGCTGAGGTCAGTCTCACCGAGTTTCCACACTTGAGGCAGCATGAGCTGGAGTTGCCCTCTTTCCTGGGAATATGCCAACAGTTGACACAACGCACTCTGTACTTCTTATACCTTGTAAAACACACACACACACACACACACACACACACAAACACAGGTTATTAAATTATTTTCTTTGAATTTTATTTTTATTTTTACATCCTCTTTAAATATTTTACATGTTATAAATTCAGAGCAAATACTGGTATGTATCTTTAAAATGTATATATTAAATGTCCGACACTGAGTGCACAGCATTACTCCACATTTCAAAAGCCAATATGTCTGTTCACTTATTCTGCTGAAAATTTCGAAAGAAGTGGTGGGTCAGGGTGAGTGGGGTCTGATGTTGATAGATTCCTTGAATGTGTTGTAAAGTTGATTTTTTATATAATTTTTTTATATAAAATCTAAGCAACGGACGAAGAAGCTTGCGTGTCCAACTCACGCACAGCCATAGTAATACAGTATACACAGTTTGATGTACATATTTTTGGACTATTATCATTATGTGCTACCTTATCCCACAAGCATTACAAAGCGGGGTCCCATCCTCTGCATCTCTCCACATGGGGGTCTTCCTGGTGCAGCATGAAGCACAGACTTTACCCTCTGATAGAAGAACAAACAAAAACAATCAGTTTGAGTGAATTGTATTTGTAATAAATGACTAAATATAAAGAAAGAGTTACATAACCAGAGGTTTTCGGGACAAAAGATATGTCCTGGAGGGAACTATGTATTGTCTGATTACTCAAGAACATTTGTAAATGTGAGTGGGTGATTAAAAACTATGGCATCACTGTGGAAAATATTTCCTCATGTGAGTGTAAATGTTAACTGACTCATCT
This sequence comes from Trinectes maculatus, assembly GCA_016785345.1. Lineage (NCBI taxonomy): Eukaryota > Metazoa > Chordata > Actinopteri > Pleuronectiformes > Achiridae > Trinectes > Trinectes maculatus. The sequence goes on from JAFBJQ010001300.1 coordinate 466,133, forward strand.
CTGGTGCGTTTGCAGAACAGGATAAGGGAGATTTTTCTTTGCTATCTCAATGTTACACTTGTTTTTTTTACCATACAAGAAGCATATGCAAAAAAGTTTTGTTAAGAACACATGTTAATCACTGCAATTAATTTGAAATGACTTTTAATACTGGCTGTACAGCTGGCAGCATGTTTGATTTTATATTTCATTTCTATTTACTTTTCAATGTGTTTACTACTTGGACTAGAGGGTAGTTTTCATGATACCCATTATGTTCTTACAATGTTTGCACAGCAGTTTCCCTAAATACAAACAAATGTGTAAATCCGGTCCTCAGCATATATTCTCATCTATGTTTATAATGAAGTGGCACCTCCTAGTGGAGGCAACTGGTATCTGTAGGGAAACAAACCACGTGACACTGATTTGAATATGAATATGATTTGGAAATGCACTTGTGTTTTTTCTCTAGTAACGTTACACTAACTGTAATGTTAAATGACAAACCTGTGACTTTTAGGATCACAATAATGTGAACTTAAAATGAATAATAATAATTTTATTGGTGATATAGTTGTTTTGAATTATAGGGAACCTGTGTTGTTGTTTGGAGGGAGTCTAGTCGTTTCACTTAAGGGTGCAGGTACTGAAGAGTTACTCACTGGAAAACGTGGTCGTGGTGTCGCTCTCCTCATCTGAGCTGCTAGTTTTAAGGGATTTCTGAGATATGCGTGTTTTCAGCCTCGGCTTTCGTACGCTCTTGAAGATCTCCTTGCTGCGATCAATACACATGTAGAAGACACAAATCATTTGTGCCAGTTTAATACGGTCACATCATCACTGCCTAAATTCTCTACACAAAACTACAATCATTGTGCCAGCACCTGTATTTTGAAGTTATGAGAAGCCGACACTGTTCCCTGTTGTCATCTAGCTCTGTGCCCATCCTGAACGTCACTCCCTGGATGTCCGGGTCTTGGATGTCCACACTCCGGCTGGGATGAGGTTGTTTTCTTGGTGTCTTGATTCTCCACTGCAGAGACGTTAGAGGAGCAACTTCTTCCTTTTGTAAAGGCCGGAGTTCTGCTTGTAACTTTGCAGGGGGCACGTTATAGCTTGAGGATTTCAGTTGTTCAACTGGAGTTAATGTCTCCTCTATGAGGACCGGTATGGATTCTGGATCAGACCCTGTCAATTCATTATGTTTTTGTGGTCTTGAGTGACACCTCTCTGCAGTGCATGGTAACGCTTGTGAAGACGTCTGGGCAGTGCTCTGAGATGAAAGCTGGGCGTCACATGGTAGCTCTGTGGTCAAAACAATGTTTGCATTGCAGTCTAGTGTCAGTGCTGACTTAGGCAGAGCTACACTTGTATTTTCATTTGGGTTGTAACACATCTGAGGATTACAGGGTGTACTGGGCATATGCGCTTGTGACAGGGCTGCTGTTGCTGTTTTCTTCACTGGCTCTGGTATAACACTGTCTGTTTTTTCAGCAGGCTGTGGTGAAACAGTGCAACCCATCATAGAGTCTTTCACACAGCACTGTGTTTCATAAATTCTGAGTCCTCCACTGCCTTCCTCTCTCATCATCACATCTTCCTCGTGAGTGACAGGGGCTTGCCTCCCACTGATAATGAATGATGGCTCCTCTGCGTCTCTTTGATGCTGAAGCCTCTCACACTGCAGGTTGATCAGACTCAGCACTTTCCAGGGACTGTTAACTTGTCCATTTGGCTCAATCAAAGCTGTTAACATGCCGCTGTGACTCTCCTCCACTTTGTTTACCCCGTTACGAGGCAACGTACCAGACATACTGTTCTGACACGAACTGTTTAAGGTGTGAAACAAGTGTCCATCTTCTTCTTTGTTTTGAACGATGAGATCATCCTGCCTGGTCGTCCCGCTGCGGCCTGTGGACGGTGACTTTGGATCCAGACAACTGTTGTGGACAGGAGATGCTAGCCTGGAGACCTCTTGGAGGAGGTAGAGGAGTGCAGAGTGGGAGGCATCTTGTTCTGCCGTCGTCAGGTTCGCCTGGATAAAAGCATCTTGTGTCTTTGCTCCTGTGTTCATGTTGGGGCAGCGTCTGCATAAATAAACACACACAGCCTTAAGATGGGGGGGGGGGGGGGGGGGGGGGGGGGGGGGGGGGGGGGGGGGGGGTTAGAGCCCCCTTAGAGAGTAGAGAGATGATTATCAATGTGGTAAATAACACAGATAGAGGCCTGCCACAAAATGTGTGCATCTTTTCATACTTTTCTCTAATCTCTGTGGTTTATTTCTTTTAAAACACAATGTTAATGGCTCTTTATAGGCTACTGAAGATTTGTCTGATGAACTACTCTTCAAATGAAGTGCTCAAAACTCATACACATGCACCTGTCGTGACAAAAAGTACACATCACTCCACAATAATAGCAACTCATTGAGATTTCAAACTGCGCAATTTATAATATTTGGCCATTTCAGCCATATTGATAACAAAGACTCCTGTAAATACGCTACATGGGCGAGTTCCGCTCTGACAATAGAGAAGCTAGTGCTACTGCAGCGTTTGGAACACATTTCTTAAAATGTATTGAAAAATGTAATTTTTTTTTATTGTTCGTCTTTTGTTAAAATGTAACTTCCCTGACTCACCGGATAACGTCAAACAAAGGCTCCAGTCTTCGGTGTAGTTCAAACGTTTTCTGAAACTTAAATGTAACATTTTTTTTAAATTTTCGCGGGTGGCGAGTTTTTGTCGCGAGCGCAGGAGAAGATCAAAGGGATTCGGCACAGTTCGCGTTAATCAGGACTGATATTAAGTTGTAGCCTTTTAAACTGACATTCACTTTACTGTCCCGCTCCTATAATAACAGAGCAGTAACTATTGTGTTTATATTTACAACGTCTTCATCATCCCACTTTAACAACTCACACTCGCCCTGCTATGACATAATTGAAGTCTTAGTGCCTTGATCTCTCATAACAGATCAGACATGGATCATTGTGTGTGTTTGTTTTTAGCAGACAACATATCTGATGTATTCGCTCTGTAAATTCTTGATCAGCCTATTTGACACATGTTTGATCTGTCATCGCCGGTTTGGCACAAGCGCGTCGTTTTTCCATCTCGCCCTGAACTCATCATGTGTTCAGAATCAGTTGTAACATTTAAAATCCACCGTCAGGTTCGCCTGGATAAAAGCATCTTGTGTCTTTGCTCCTGTGTTCATGTTGGGGCAGCGTCTGCATAAATAAACACACACAGCCTTAAGATGGGGGTGGTGGTGGTGGTGGTGGGGAGGGGGGGGGGTTAGAGCCCCCTTAGAGAGTAGAGAGATGATTATCAATGTGGTAAATAACACAGATAGAGGCCTGCCACAAAATGTGTGCATCTTTTCATACTTTTCTCTAATCTTTGTGGTTTATTTCTTTTAAAACACAATGTTAATGGCTCTTTATAGGCTACTGAAGATTTGTCTGATGAACTACTCTTCAAATGAAGTGCTCAAAACTCATACACATGCACCTGTCGTGACAAAAAGTACACATCACTCCACAATAATAGCAACTCATTGAGATTTCAAACTGCGCAATTTATAATATTTGGCCATTTCAGCCATATTGATAACAAAGACTCCTGTAAATACGCTACATGGGCGAGTTCCGCTCTGACAATAGAGAAGCTAGTGCTACTGCAGCGTTTGGAACACATTTCTTAAAATGTATTGAAAAATGTAATTTTTTTTTATTGTTCGTCTTTTGTTAAAATGTAACTTCCCTGACTCACCGGATAACGTCAAACAAAGGCTCCAGTCTTCGGTGTAGTTCAAACGTTTTCTGAAACTTAAATGTAACATTTTTTTTAAATTTTCGCGGGTGGCGAGTTTTTGTCGCGAGCGCAGGAGAAGATCAAAGGGATTCGGCACAGTTCGCGTTAATCAGGACTGATATTAAGTTGTAGCCTTTTAAACTGACATTCACTTTACTGTCCCGCTCCTATAATAACAGAGCAGTAACTATTGTGTTTATATTTACAACGTCTTCATCATCCCACTTTAACAACTCACACTCGCACTGCTATGACATAATTGAAGTCTTAGTGCCTTGATCTCTCATAACAGATCAGACATGGATCATTGTGTGTGTTTGTTTTTAGCAGACAACATATCTGATGTATTCGCTCTGTAAATTCTTGATCAGCCTATTTGACACATGTTTGATCTGTCATCGCCGGTTTGGCACAAGCGCGTCGTTTTTCCATCTCGCCCTGAACTCATCATGTGTTCGGAATCAGTTGTAACATTTAAAATCCACCGATCTGGTGCATTGATCAAACAAATCGATCATCGGCTGAAAGATGAAGTGTGAACTTACTGGGAGCTGATTGCTGATTGTTCTGGTTGCCATGTCCGGCTCCTGTTTTGGATGAGGAGGAGTCGCACAGGTGTTAATGGTTTGTTAGATTGCACTTCCTTCATGTATAAAAGTCCACGCTCAGACGCCACTTCAGTGTAGTCGCTATTGCAGCAGAACGTGTTCGGTACCACAAAGGACTTTTAATACATGTTTGTTAGGCAAAGGTGAGCGAAACAAACAGCCACCTGCTACTTATACAATGAACTGAACATTCATGATTTGTTTTGTGTGGCTAAAACAAGTATATTTATTTTGTCGTTGTTGGTGTCCCATTAAGTTTACAAAATAGTCTTTAAAATCAAATTTTATTGCACAACTTTAAATGTGTATTTCCTAGGTCATTACAAATACAATTCACTGACGTTTGTGTGTAAGCGGGACAAGTACAGTACAGAGCAGAGATAAAAGGTAGATGCAGTAAACTCATTTCATGTCAAAACAGACTCCTCTCCACCTCCTTTCGCATCCGGACCAAAGCACACCTGAACCAGATTAGCTCGTCAAGACATAATCACTGTTACCTGACAGGAAGTGCTTTAACATGCATATATCATCTGACCTTTGAAACACAATCCACTTGTAGTCTTCTTATATTTGTAATGAAATAAATATGAGTTTCAAAAGTCCGGATTCTGTTTTGTTAAGAGTCAACCCCTTGAGCTTCAGGGATCTTTGGTCTTCCAGATACTTCACTGAAATATACAGGTTCTGTATCTGGCTTTAGAACAAAGCAAAAGAAAACACTTTTGAGGTTAATGAATTAAAGTAACTATATTCTGTGAGTCTTCACAATACCTACAAATTAGCTTGGTACATACACATGAAAGTAAATGCCACTTGTACAATATCTGACCAGTTAATTCAGTGTGAAAACGATGGACTGGTCAAAATGACTGAGAACATCATCTTGTCATATTTGTGCGTATATAAGCTGTAACAAGGAATGTTTCACTGAACTGTGCGTAGGACACTATATGACACAATCGTGAAATGTCTTCAGTTCTTGTTTCAACATGGGATAGTCTGTAAAATTGAGTTGTCTGACTCTTGGCCTGAGAAAGCTTCACAGGAAAAAAACAAAACTTTTAAACTTAAACCACCCCAGTATTCCTAAGAACTAACCATTAAGTTTACCCTTAGTGAGATACAGTGTTTGAATATCTGCGATTTGATCTGTCATGTTATTGGTTAACTGTGGAATAAGTCAGTCAGCAAGATGTCTTGCAAGCTTCAGACTCCACTTTCCATCTCTTCATGGTTGACCTTTCACTTATCCAGCTCACATGGCGTCCAGCTCGCAGTGACACCCTCTCATTTTCCTCATATCCCCATCTTCTTCTGTGTCTCTCCTCAGTGAGGCTTGGGAACATGGCCGTCCACATAGAAATTCCTAGTGACTTTGGGCATAGTGAGCTCAATTCCATCCAGCTCTGGAGTAAGAATGATCTGGCATCCCAGCCGGGAGTTCTCCTGAAGCATGGGCGCCATGTCCAACATATCATCCTCCCTAACATCAACATCAAACTGTAAGTAATTAACAGGAATCTGACTTTCACCCCATTACACACAGTTAAGTTACATGTCATGGTTTATGATGTACAGTAGTACACTTACTCCTCAACAGGTTCTGGCAGTTTGTCAAAATGGGCTGAGTTCACATAGACATGGCAGGTTGAGCAGGCCAAAGATGCCTCACAGGCTCCTGAATAAAACAGAAATAGTTATGAATAGCTGCCATAAAATTCAGTTTCATTAAGTATTAAACAGGAAGTGTTTAGGCTCACCTTCAAGGTCAATGCCATGTTTGTGAGCCAAATACAGAGCATTATCTCCCACCTTGGCCTTCACTGGGATCCTCTTGCCGGATCGATCTATAAACACCACACTCACCCTAAACAGCAAATAGGTTAGTGTGTGAGTGTTATTTAGAAATGTAATGTTGACTATCCTCAATAAGAGCTGACGATCCACAATAGGAAGCCCTGTGTGAACTTACACATCCTCCAGGTACTCTGCACCGGAGCTCCCCTCCTCACTGTGGTACAGTCCTGTGGGAGGAGAGGCAGAATCAGGACAGCGAGGTGGTACGATCAGCTTCTCCTGACCATACTGGGATGTGAGGCATGTTTGACTTGTTGCACAAAGCTTTACAACCCCATCAGGAACTGCTGGAGTAAAGTTACACAACTGTTATTGTGCGGACTTTGGACTTTAATAACTGCCAATCTCCTATAACCACCTGGTAGCCGTAACTTTGTGCAAAACACACTTCCGCTAATGACTTAACTGGACTTACTGTAAACAAATACTGTCGACACTATGACCGGTGTGATGTGGCTAAACGTGTTAGCAAACTGCACCACTCACCTATACTCGTCCGTAAATGTCGGTTTATCGTTCGGGAGCTGTCAAACGAACCGGTCCTCTGTAGACAAGCTGCGCTGTTCACGCGGCTCTTTGACCTGTTCAGGGGACAAGTGCTACAGTCCGGTATGACTCGAGTCAGTCTGAAAGTCAGTCCCATGCTCGACCGGACTGCAGCTGCGGCCGCCATGATTCTGTTTATGTCACGTGGCTCAGGGGAGCCAATCAGAAAAGCGCCCGGTGGACGACCTCTCGTACGTAATACTCTTTACTGTCAGCAGTGGGCGCCGTTGCTTCATACTCCAGGAAACAGCTTGCTCTGACCTTGTAAAGACATTTTATTAATGCATGAATACTTTATGCTTTATGAATATACAAATAACATTATCGAATGAATAGAAAGTAGTTAGAATAAACAGGAATCAAAAGTTCTTAAATGCATCAGTTTGGAAATGCAATATGAAATGAAAATATGCATATGAAAATACATTAAAATATCACCAGAATACATTGCTAAAAATGTAAATGTACTGAGTTATCTTCTACTAAACGCATTTAACTATAGAAATTACAATCCACAGTCTTATAGAGGGATATATTAGACATGAGATTTATTTGCTGCCATCGTGGCCCAGTTTTTTCCTCCTCGGAAAACAGGCATTGGAGATATTTTATTTCAGCAGAAAAACAGTGACTGAGTTACTGCACAGTTTTTTGTGTCATCTTACTTGCCAATGTCCATTTTTCTGACTTGTTGTACTTCCAGGAACTACACTTCAGAGTCTAATGTTACCATCCTGCCTATACCGGTACCTACAATATATTTATCTGACAGCTATAGTTAGTGGTTACTGTTAACACTCCAAACATATGATCAGCCAATAAAAGATTATGTTACAGATTAATCTTAGTACATTAAGAATTTAAAATTGGCTCCACTTTGACATCTGCAATTTTTAAATTCATACCTAGGTTCACCAAAAACAACGACAGAAAATAATGTGAGTAGAATTCAGGCTTAGAATTTCAGCATTTAAAAGATTGTTTGGGGGTTTTTACAAGCTGGGAATGAGACTGTGAAAGATTTCTCCTAATTTTTCATTTCTTTATCTTTCTCAGAATTTTTTTAGTTTTGCTCACGTGCTTATATATATTATATTATATTAGATATTTTTTCCATGATCACCAACCATTATCTGTTACAATAATCCTATACAGTATAACATATATTATAATTCATAAATACTAAACAAAGGTAATCTTATTTCTGATGCTTTCCTTTGACATAAACATGCAACACTTGCTGACACAGTATTTTGTATCCATTGAAAGTCTCATGAGTCTAAATCATGTTCCAGTTAAGAACGTGGGTCTTCTCATAGTTCAGTAAAATCAATAGTAAAGTTGTGTATTTTATACTTTAAACATGGTAGTAAAGTATTGTATATTTTTGCAATGTCCTGTGTCCTCTGTCTTAACCTCTGTCCTCGCAGTATCACACAACGGTAAATACATGTTGTGCCCCTGTCTTTGTGTGCAGCAGAGGACGAAAGCCCTAGATAGAAATCTTATGCAGGCTGTCAGTGGAAAACTGTTCTAAAGATTGCAAGTAGTGGTGTGTGGAGACAGAGAAGTGTTGTTCTGACCCTTTCTTAAAGCTCGTGCTGAGTTTCAGAGTCACAAAACATCAAAAATAAATATTACTGTCTTTGTCAGTGAAAGGAGGAGGTTATACTGAAGAGCACTGAGCTCTTATGATCCCTTTATAGAGAAGCCCACAGAGGAGCACTGTGCGGAGGTTTGAGATGTGATTTATAGGCCTGAGTGACTCTACAATGATCTCATCCAGTGGGATGACACCAGAATTTTTTGCATCTTCTCTCGCTCTCGTCTTTCCCTCATTGTCCCATAATGATCTGTTCTTACAGGAAAAGAACACACGAGCAGAGTTGGTCCTGATTTGTATACTAACCCCCCCATCTGGACATAACTGCAGAGGTTCCTCCCATGGGGTTGGTCATAAAAAGTAAATGGGGCACTGTCGTCTACTTTTTTTCTTCGAGTGTAAGAAGTCAACACCATGGCATATAGATTAATGGACTTTATACACTCCAATTCCACATAAAGAAACACTATTACACTTTCATGCATGTACTCTCTCAAACACACACGCACGCACACACACACACACACCTGCTAAGGATTAGTATCCAGGGACATTTTACCTGAGTCTGTGCAGTCTGGGAAGTTAGAGCACTTACTATATCACTGGGCCCTCTTGTCCTCAGGTCCTGCAGGTGTGTGTGTGTGTGTGTGTATGTGTGTGTGTGTGTGTGGTGTGTGTGTGTGTGTGTGAGCGAGAGAGAGAGAGAGAGAGAGAGAGAGAGAGCATTTCAGCCATTCCTATGGGTGCTCCCATTGTTGCTGTTTTATACTGTAATCTTTTTCCAACTTTGATCATATTTATTTTGACATACAGATGATTTGGTTTTCAGCATTGTGAACTTGGCTAATAGGCTTCCTTTAACTTATTTTGTACGTGTGATATTATACTCTACTTACACTTATCCTATACTGTTACTTATACCCACTATATAGTATTCTCTGTGTAGCTAAAGTCTGACCTTCATAACTATCTGAAAAACTATAAGTGAGTGACATGTTTCATCATTACTATAAACATGGGGAGTGTAACTTCATTTTACTCTCAATGGCCTCTCATGTCCTGCTGCCATAAGTGCTCACGGAGGTGAAGACATCCAACTGCTGAGCCCAGCTGTTTTAAGAATTTCTATAAAAAAACATATTTGGGATTTGCTTTCGAAGTTTTGAAGATCACAAATGCAGAAGTGAGAAAGTACTGACAGATGAATAACATATTGGACTTCAAACGCAGAACACAGAGTAACACGAGTCTCGTTCTTTAATTTTTTCTGCTATAATTATGCTTGTGGTTTGTAGATGTTGTAGGGAACGATGAAGATTAAAGAGGTGGGTGTGAATGTCAGATGTGTTTGAAATGATCTGAATGGTAATGGTACGTCTCACACCAGGCCTTACTGTAATAACATCATTGGTTATACTGATATGTATCAGGAAAGAATGGCAGCAGCCGTGTCAGTTGTTTTCACTCG
>JAFBJQ010001306.1:0-20000 GCA_016785345.1 Trinectes maculatus
TCCATCCATCTATCTATCTATCCAGCCATCCATCCATCCAGCCAGCCATCCATCCATCTATCTTCGACCGTTGATATCAGATCTATAAGCACCATTTGGGTGTTTCGTCTGAGCCATATCAGACTCTGTGCTGCCATTGTCCTGGGTGCTAAACCCGAATGGGTGCCGACTTTAATTTAATGGAACATTAAGCAGTGCTTTTACTTAGCCTGAACTCCATTGCTGATTAAAGAATTGCACCACAGCTGATCGACAATCACATTTAAACAATGTACCATCTGAAATAAAGTTAATATAACAATGTAAGCTACTGTACTACATGTATTTCTTTGTTGTTTGTACAATGACCATTGCACCTAATGCAATCCTATGCCATTCAGTAGTTAAAATACAAGTCTTGTTACAGGGAGACATTTAGCCATGACCTTCACATCTCCAACTCAGCAAAGAAGAGTTTACAATCTCAAACATCTGGCAAAGTAATCATTTGTTTTAAATCTCACAATACAATACTCACATTTTCTGTTGTGCTGTTTGGGAAACACAGTATGCAGGCGTCCCTTCTGTCTCCCAGTGGGACTCTTCTGATGTTACTCACCAGTTGTTGTGTATCCCTGTGTGCAGGGAGTTGGTAAGTAGCAAACATTCTACAGAGAGAGGCTGTTTATTTTCAGTAGTGATTAAATGCAGCCGTGGAGCCGACGTACACATTGGCTGCATGACAGATTCTCGCAATAATAAGATAATATACTTTACCTATTTAATACTATACATTGTTTAGTTGTAATTTATAAAATTGTTTACATATAAAATAACTTATAAGGGTTATTTGAGGTAGTTTGAGTTCTCTCTAAACTTCCCCTGGACTTTGTCATTTGTCGGCACGAATAATAATAAAAAAAAGTACAAACACAAATCATTTCTGCTCCCACTTTCATTACTAACAGCTCAAATTGGCGCAGGAAAATGGAAAATAATTACGAGTATGTACATATTAAGGATTTTTTTAGGCCTTGGTGGTGCTCATCACCTTTGTTATTTGATATGATTTTGAAGCTGAGCTGGTGTGCGATAAAGCATATTCGAATAGTCTCCCATGATTTGAAATGGACTGAGTGAAGTGTGTTTTGGCAAGAGTCTCTTTGCACGGCAGAGACTGCGCGAACACACCCATCATCACACTGCCTCTGGTGTGTATGTTAGGTACTGTCACTTCCTAACAGCCTCCTTTTGTCTTTGATGTGGAAATGGTTTACGGTACCACATTACCTGCTGTCCCAGTTTTGCAGGAGTTGTTAACAGCTGCTTAAAGCACTCACCAAAGCTGTTTTTATTGATGTCGGCGCAGGTGCATGCGCGCATTGTGTAGAAGGGGGTTTATGAGCAATAAGAGTTGAGATAATGGGTATGTCTGACACGCTGACTGACAAAAGCAGCATTTGGCTCATCAACACAGCTGCATCATAATCCTGGTCTACATGTACGTTTAGAAATAGAAAATTGTTTGACAAAAAAGAATTTAAAATGATTTAGCAACTGTGACAGCCACTGATAAGGGCTCTGAGGGGTTGCACCTGGTGACAGTAATGATCAGACGTGTAAATGTGTGAACTGGACTTCACACACTCATATTGTATGTTAGTTAGAATTGTCATGTCAATATATTTCTGTATTTGTCTCTGTATTCTCCACCAAATTAGATACTGTACCTGACACACGTGATAGAGCTTAAAAAGAGTTTAATTTAATTTTAGATATGATGAATGCAAATCATATCTTGGGAATATAAATGCAGTTGCAATAAATAAATAATTTATCAAATGATGTGTTTAAAAATAACACTTATTCGGACCGGTGGAGTTCTGTGGTTCTGCTGATGAACTTATATTTCTAAACTCAGTTTATATTTTAAAAAATGTAATCTCAAGCATCTTGACTTGGTTGTTTATGAATACAAGAAGTGATGAGGGGAAATAACTCCTGGACTAATGTGATGCAGACTATATTGACTGGAAGAAACCATTACTCACCACCGCTGCTCTGCACACAGAGTATGTTATAAGTAATGGTGTTTTCCACCACCACTATGGCCGACAGTCTGCCTGTGCTTGCTTTGGTTTCACTCACGCTGCACTGTGGCTGGTTTCATAGTGCTTCCTGCTTATTTATTCATGTATTCCGTCTGTGCTCTTCTGCATTACACATTACGACTTTGGAGCCAAACTACTAAACTGATTACATCATTTCTGCAGTAAATGCTTATCAGCTACCCTTATTTAACACATTGATTCACTGCGTGTTTAACCACCACTCCCCAGCATTCCCACTGATCTGCAGGTGAGTCAGTGGACGCATGTTAAATTCTTATTAAGTGTGTCGGAGAGGTTGTCATCTAAGAAATCTCATTGGAATTCGTGACTGATCTGTTGGTTTGTTTATACTGAGGTCCACCCCTCAGGCTGCAGCTACTTTGCTGATGGCAAAGCATAACAGATTACACAGAGTGTAGATATCACATACTTTTTGGTGTATACCTTTACCAAAGGTTCTTGCCCTTAAAAAAACAAGAAATGCAAATGTGTGGTATTAATCAAAGCCCAGAGTGTAAAAGGGCTTTTAATTTTGTGTATTGTTTGTTGTTAATTATAATTGGCAAAGAAAAACTTGATGCAGCAGTTAAGTTTGTCCTCTCAATGCCAAATAATTGTCTGAAATCATCACTGAAAATATGTGTAAGTAAAAAACCAACGAAAACTACATGAATCTTTGCGCTGTCATCCCTTGGCATCTTCAAAAAAAAAAAAAAAAACGGAATCCTGTATAAGTAAGTGCCTGTCTAATAGTACATGTTAATGCAATATCACATTCACGTTGAATCAACAGCAGCTGAAGGTCATTAGATATGTGGACCAATAGTTTTTAATTACACACAGCTTTGTAGCAAAAGCCCCAGGAACCTCATCACTTTAGATGTATAAGTCATTTTCATAAGTGCACTGTTGTCTGGATAAAGGACAAGCATATTGGACAATACTATTTGGACAGCAAATTCTGTGTTATGTCTAAGTTATGTCTGCTTTGTTTTTAAGTGGGTAACCAGAGTTATCGGGAGGAGATTTATTTTGGCTTCGAATCCTCCCAGGCAGACTGCAGTGCTTGGTTTGATGCTGTACCTTCCTTATAATAAACTTTTCATAGAAAAGAAGATGGTGTCAGCGGAGATCCTTTCTACATCTTCACATCATCGCTACCAAATAAACTTCAATGGCATATTGGTTTCAAATGAATTTAGTTGCATATATCATATAGGCCTACTGTATATATCATATAGTATTGCTTAGTGCCAGTGTATGCCAGTGTTCGTGCATCAGTAAACAACACACGTACTTTTCACAATGGAACCTGACTGAGTAATTCAAGAGGTCAGACCATGAAATGGCACCATTTTGTAAGTTTCAAAAAGTGACCTACATTGTGGTCACTTTTCATTTGGTCTTTATATTGATTGGTATCCCTCACTCAACTCCAGGGCTAACACTACAATCAGCCGGGGGTGTGGTAATTGCTTTGTCATTTCTCTCCAGACTGTTTACGCTCAGCAGGTTTCCTTCATTTTAATCAAGAGCTGCTGGCACATTAATGCCTGCAAATCAGGGTCGGCCATTTTGATTGAATCCCTCTGCTGAAAAGAAGCACTAAACGCATCGTGACTTCATTTTCAAGTATGGCTCTGAACAAGGTTTGCACAGAAACATGATATAAGACTAAAATACCACGTGTAATTGGATTTAATCGGTATGCAGTGTCTCCCTGAAAGCCTGGCTGTTGTTCCGTGTAAATTGGTTTTCATTTTTCCTCTCTATCCATGTGGTCATGAAATAATCATGGAATATCATCATGAAATGTATTTCACAATAACTGTCTGCTCAAGCTCTGTAATATTTGTGCATCATTGTTCTGCATTGTTTTACCTCCATTTGCTGCAACAACAACAAACACTAGGTGAGCAGCATTGCTTAGCATCACAGCTAGGCTAATGACAGTGGTTAATTCAATTTCAGAAAATGACTTTGCATTCAGTTTCAGGTTTATTGGAAATCATTTTCAAATTGATAATAACATGCAACTTATGTTCCAGTTTTCTACACAGTTATTTCAAAGCATTCACTGTCAAATCGTGTGCCTCAGATTCAGGTTATTAATGCAGTTCAAATCAAATAAAACTATGAATGATTTCAAATTTCTCTAGACGTTCCTGCCCACAGCAATGTCGCAATCCTGACATGCAAAACAAGATCGGATTCATATTTTACTGCGTGTGACCTCATGCATTCTTCAATATGCGTAAAGTCATCATAGGTCATCATGGCTTCATCATAAAGTTAGTGCTTCAAGTCCCAAATTAGAGGTTTTATTGGTTCTTAAAAAGTGGAGCTGTATTTCTGTGCCTGGAGCGTCGAATGGTTTGAGCTCGAACTGCACAGCTAATTAGTCACACCTCGTTCGACTGGCTGACTCAAGGTTATTTGACTAATTATTAGCAGGTAGGGATAGTTATGCAAATACAGCAAGGTGAATGTCGGGTTTTCTCAAAGCTGAAGAAAGGTCATTGCCACTCGTCCTTGTCTCATGACCGGCCAGCAGAAGACAAATTCTGTTTGGCAAGAAAGCACGGAGTCACATACTCGATAGTTCTCTTATCTTCAGATGCGAAGGTCACTGTCAGTTTGTGCAGGACGATGGAAGCTAATGGACAATCACGCAGTGGGTTTACAAGTGCTGTCCTTTAAAAGGATCCAATTTAAATTTCTGGGATGCCAGTGGCTTCTGATTTGACTTTGTCTGATAAATAAAATGACTGAAGCTGTTTCAAGTGAACTCACTCGCCATGATCTCTGGATAAAGATTACGGTCACAACGACAAGTGTGAAAAGAATTTAAACAATTTGTCACGCATACATTTTCGATTTCAGACAAAAGTTTGAGTTCGTTTTTCTTGTTTTTTAAAGAGAATTTGATGAGATTTGATTTGACCGGATTTGTAGACCAGTTTACTACAGCATGAAAGGACTTAAAATGTTTCCCGTCTTGTGAAGTCAAATGCAGTAACAATTAGATGTTATCCCTTCATTCAATACAGTGTTTTTAGCATATCACTTCAGATGTTGATTTAGGCTCGGCACATTGTCCAAAAACAGCCACAACACACATACATATCGATGGTATATTTCAATTTTTGGCTGCACTCTACCGACATGGTATGTTATATACCGAGATGAACAAAGATGATATGAACAAGTGTAATATGTGCGTTAATGGTAAATATTTAGTGTTGGTATTGTGACTTGTTTTAGCAAGAGCTGTACTGTAGCAGTGAAAATGAGTACTGACAAAGAAAGGAAAAGAGGTGCTCCATTATTATAGGGCTCTCTTGTGTTGTAAAGCACTGAACTGTAAATGTGTTCCTTTCTTGCATCTCCCATCCCTTTTATTCACTGCGTTTCTCTTTCAGTTGCCACTGTTGTGATGTTTGTTCCTCACCTTTAATTGCATCTTGAAAGACTTGCGTTGTCCTGTGTGACTTTGGCTCCCTGACTCAGAACTTTAGGATTAGCGGGTCCACAGCCTCTTGATTAAAGACAAAAGCAGACAGAGGGAAAACTGTCGCACAAGAGCAGTCTGTCAATTATTTATTGATTTGCGACTCTGAGAGTCCTCCTCGCCCTCCCGACACACATAGACATGAACGCAGCTATCCCCCCAACCACCCCCCACTACCTCCCCGTGCAAACTGTAGCTTAGTGCTGTCGTTGATTATTCCATGTGCTGAACAACTCAGAATGAATGGCTCCTCTCAATCAGGCTGATTTGTAAATATCTCATTCAAACATTTCACATTCATTTATTTTCTCATTGTGGTTTTAGTGTTTATACTTGTTTAAAAATAAAGTGCATTATCGATGTCGGTGATGTAAAAGCTGTATTCTTAGTTTCAGAGACGCCAATAGCCACAATGGGGAGATTTGTTTGCTGTGTAATTGGATGGACGCCGTCGTACTTGTCTGTGACATTGTCCGCGTGGTGAGGTCAAGTTCACAGCTGCTGCAGTGTGTTAAATGCAATATCCATAAAATGCCATCTCAGTAATAACTCAATGATTTTGCAGGACAATCATGTGTTAGAGCTTTGTGCAGTGGTTCTGCACTGCAACAATCTGTTTTCCATCAAAACATCAACACTTCAAACACTATACACGGTTAGTGTTTTGAATAGTGTTATGATATTTCTCTGGTCTCTGTGCATGATTTGGCGTTTTTGTATTTAGATATATACAGTACATTATAAATACATTATACACATCTACATTATAAAATGTATATGTACTCTATTTGTGTGTATATAAATTGTGTTTCAGTTGTTCTTCAGCACCTAATGTAATATAGTTTGACAAGACTGGTAAAAGTTTTTGTCAGGGTTACAGTAATCCCCTCATGATTATCTGCATTAACAGGAGCTGTGTGCTTTAAGTTTGCATTAAATATTCATCCTCCCAGTTATTTGCTTGTATTAGCTGTGTGGACCATGTGTTCCTTTTTATTTCTGAAAAGCTACAGCACTCGATGCAAGGACCTGAGTCCTTGTACTCTAAGAAAATATAAATTTATTTCCTGTGTTCCCTACTTCTCCCTTGTTTCCATGGCAACATGACGGGGAATGAAGGACAGGCTATGGCTCTGAAGTTTCTAATACTGCACTAGGTTCTCTGGGAAGAAACTGGCTGTATGTGCTGCAAATTAGAATTATATACCATCCAATTACTTTCATGTTTTTTAAAATCATATTTATATTTAATTTTGTTTTTCCCTTTTGTGGAGCTGGATGGCATTTGGACCAGTGTTAATGCTGAGTGGGATCATGTTTACATCCTCTATTCCATGTCCCCATGTGCCTGAAGTTGCAGCTATGTGATGAGCTGCATTATGCAGCGCTGTTCCAGGGGGTTACTTGAGGATGCCCTAATCTTATTGATGTTTCTTTGGAAGATTAGGGTGGCTACAATATCCTCAGAGTCTCCTCACCAATCAAAATACCTTGGAAATACATTACAGTCTTATCATAGCCATATAGATTTTCTCCAACAATCAGTTTGATCAGTTTTTTCAGGAAGCGAATGATACATAGTCTAAAAATATACATCTATTACCTGCACTTGCGGGGATAATGCAATGGAACCAGGACCGGCAGCCATTACAGAAACCCAGCCTTATTAAATGACTGCTGACAGCATTGATTATCATCGTCACACTTCAGGCCACAGCTAAGTGTTAGATGCAGGTGTTTAGAGGACCTGCATGTGTGTGCAGTACTTTTATGATCTGCTGTGCCGGAGTCAGCACAGGAAGTGAAAGGAAACAATGGAGGCTGACGCAAGTCCATTTTACCATTTAACCCACTCAGTTGGGAATTGGGCTTTAAAACGGACTCCCTTGATGGAATTTCTAAAGTGGCCCCACAGTCATGTTTATAGCTATATTGCCAAAGTAGACAAAATCGTCTCTCAAGATGATTTTATCGCCTTTTCAAACCACAGTCTGTCAGATGCAAGTAGCGTCAACCACCACCACCTTTACTATCTGATTTGTAAAAGCAAACATCTTCTCGCAAGAACAGGTTTATGTTGTCAGAGGAAATCGAGGGTGTGATTTAGATTTCAGCTTTGGAGACAAAAGGTGTCGTATCCACTGTGGAATTTGATGCTGAGCCAGATTTGAACAGTTTTACAGCACTTTCATGAAAACATTTTACCAGTCTGCGGTGCTTTCATGCTTTGCCTTGTACTATCACAGATACAGCAACCGTTTCCACTGTGTGGCAATATAATCTGCAAACACACCTCTAATGTATTGAGACTTTCAGCTGTCACGGTACACCATAGGTGCACAGTGGATACAAAGAAACATTTTCAGTCGTGATGTTTTTGTCCAATATTGGACTCGTCGTTCAGTCTTGTTTATTTTGTGGTTAAAATTCAGCTCTTTCGCAGATGAATGCTCAGCTTTGTTCACCATTGTACTGTTGTCCCTGTGGTATTTACTGTAAATGGGATAGGCCGTATTGGCTTTATACAGACTCTCTCTTTATAACCTGCTGCCTGAAGTGGCTGGAAAAGTGCCAGCATTAGCATTGAGATGGAACCAAAAGTGTAATGTTGCACATTGTAAAAACAAAGACCTTATAAAGCTCTGTTTAGTTAATGAGAACGGCTGTGTTGGTTCATAATTCATTGGTGCTTTATCCCTATGCGTGACCTCTTTAACATAATCCAATTTATTTTTTAACATATATAACTGTTTAATAAATGTGAAAAATGTTATACTATTTGCAGTGACAAACAGCTCTCGTTTTGTCCCCTTCAGGTGTTGATATGTTTTTAATGTGTCTGAATGTGGCATAAAGGGAGAATGATGCTCGTATTGCAGATTAAAGATGGCAGGGGCCAAAATCAAAAATCAATGATGAGTTCATGTCAATACCACCAGTGTGTGATATGATATTACTGGCAAGTGTTGTCTCGGCGTGACATGAGGTAAGTGTAGTAGCAGCAAACTCCAGTTAATGTTTCTGACCTGACCCAGGGACACCCTCAGGTCATATCAGGTCACAGAGGAGCAAAAATGCTGATGCAGCACTTGTTACAGCCGTGGATCCAGATCACATGCTGACACACCATGAAATCAATATGAAGCTGTGTAATTCGAGCCAGCAATCAGCAGTGTTATGAAGAGCAGGTTGGGTGTCATACTTATACATCATTCACTTGACGGAGTGCAACAACTATAGCTAAAGGCCATGCTAGATTTAGCCCAGCAGTTTAATTCTGTGAGGAGGATCATTTGGCATAAATGATGGTTTCAGTGCACTGAGAAGTTTTGACAATGGCATTGTTGCATACAGCAATGTCTATGGGTCTACTGATGAAAGGTACAAAACCTGGTGATATTCAATTTTCTTAATGTCTGCTAATAAACATTATTCATTTTATTTTTTATTTGAGACTGGAATCACCAGGGTAACAACGCCATGCTTTAATTTATTAGCCAGGTAAACAATTTCAAATGTGCTCCAGCCCTATGAGAAAAAGCAGTAATTAAAGAGATGCCCCTCATCAATTCAAATGTAATGAATAAAGCCTGGATAGAGGCCATAAATAAATTAACGGATGTTAAAGGCATTTAAGTAAAACATTTAAATTGGAGGTTTAATAGGGTCTTGATTCTTGGTGGTACTATGGGGATTACCACTGACAACACACTGACTCGTGCTTTGGAAGTGACTTCTAATCTATAAAAACATCTTGCGTGTCCCTCTTCCACTCCCAGTTTTTTTTTTACAATTACATTTTTTACCAATTGATTTGAATTGGGGCAGTACACAACATGGTATGCTTTCAAAATATAATTATAGTTTTTCAGAGTCTCTCTCCATCATTAAAAAGGTAGCTATATTTTAAAAGAGGGCAGACTTTAAATATTTAAATATTATTTTTTAATAGCCTCTCTCCTTTTCATCTTTTTCTTCTTTTCTTCTTCATTCGTAAATGCAATTAAGAAAACACTAGCTTGACTAGTTATTTTTTATAATTAAAAGTATAATTACACAAGTTTTACTTGTGTAATTATACTTTTTTTACTTATACTTAATTTATAATCAGGACCAAATCATTGTGATGGCTATGATTACAGCTAACAATAAACCCCACACACACTAATTGAAATTAGGGATCTGCAGGTCAGATTGTTTGAACATTTACATGGTTCCTGTAGGTGATGTCGAAAGGAGATTTGTCCAACCAATACAAATAAGATCAAACAATATAACAAAGACATATATAAACAAGACTTAAGACATTAAGATAGAAAGGTTCCCTTTATGTTGACAGTTTGGGACATCAACCCACTTGTATTTTTTTACTGTATTTTTATCTAATAAAGAGGCAGCTGTGAATATTATCACATTATTCCGTTTTTGTGACTTACAAATGTGTGAGCAAACACACGTTTTGAAACATGCAGCAGAAATAATATCACTGGAACAGACTCATCACTGATTACATTAATGTCTTTATTTCCCGTTTGCAAACACTTACATTTGGCTGCCAGTATCGCACTGATATTATTGTTATTCCCATTCAGTAACACCACTTTCTTAAATCAAATGTTTTGACGGAGTTACCATGTACACCGAGTGAGTGTAGCACGAGACACTGAACTCCTACATGACTCGCTGCAGGGAGATTGCGTTTTCCTTAGCTTTCACTTCCCTTGTTTACTGCTCAGACCACCCACTGGCTCTGCGCTCACTTTCACTGAGGTACTGCCTTTTTCACCTCTCTCTCAGCGATCTGATTGACGGGTGTTTGTTTTCTACCTGCACGAGCGGAGCCAAGATACCCACTCTCCTCTAAGTGCACTTTACATGCACAAATAATCGTCTTGGCGACGACGACATCCTGTCTTCAGCTCGGCGCTGTGAGGGAAGCCACTGATAATGAGAGAGAGTGGGAGGGAGGGAGGGAGAGAACTGCTTCTCGCCTTAGATGTCGTGCCATCATTTTTTTTCTCCTTCCATTTTTTTCCCCACTCCCTCACTCATACACTTCACAACCAGCTTCTCCCGTCTCTCCTGTATCCCGCCTCTGTCCCTGTTTTTAGTCCCTGAAAACAGAGCAGGCCTTCTCCCTCACTTACATGTCTCCTCTCCCACCTCGTCTTTCATCCTGTTCCCAACGTGTATCTCTTCGCTCAGTTTCTCAGCACTCTCTCTCTCCTCCTCCTCCTCTATTTGTCTCTTTACCCCCTTTTCTTTTCTCGCTTCATGCAATTATTAAATTCTTTTTTTTCTAGACGCTGTCACGTCACGGCACAGTTAAAGTCTGTTGAGCTGTGGTGTGTTTTATTTCTGTTTGACAACATTCCTAAATCAGTCCGTCTGAAAAGCAACAGACTGGGGTTGTAGGTGGACTCTGTTATTTCTCTGGATCTTCCTTTGTGGGTCAGTGTCGTTCAGACCTGTACCTGCTGTGGCTTTTCCAAAACGTTTCACTAATGGATCAGGAGCTGTGTGTGAAAACGTCTATAGTCTTAACTTCTGTAAGACTATAAACTTGACGTTATATTAAAACTGAAATCCATATTTCGTCTACATTTCCTCTTGATTGGCGGCAGCCAACAACTATGGCTGAGCAGGTTAGAATGATGCCTTCACTGGTGCTTTTGTTATAGTTTCTGATGTTCTGATAGTTTCTCTGTGCAGACATGTGACATGTTACTTTTTTAAACCGATCATCCTGATGATGAGGCTTTGTGCACATAAACCTTGTGAATGTGTAAGATATGCTCAAATGGTGAAAATGGAAATAACATAAGGTACAGTACAAGATATTGAATAATAACCTGCAATTTAATTAAATATTTTAAAGTAAAACAATATAAACTATAAATACTAACCCTGTCTTATTATTTAAATTATTACAGAACTGTTTCATCACACATTCTTACTATACATTTTCACTTACATTTAGTTTTTAGTTACATTAGTGAAAACTAAACCTATAAGTGAACACAGATTATAATATTGTGAAATATTTCTGAAAGTACTTTGGGCATACACAACCCTATTAACCTCCATCGTCTTTTTCATCAGGCTGCTCGCTAAATTGTTCTAGTATGCTCCTTTAATGTCGGCTCCACTGATTGAATCCTTGTCGGTGATAATGTTTGCGGTTCTGTACAACAATTGTAATGGTAGAAAAAGCCATTTTAGTTATATACTTAAAGAGGATTTATAATCAAATTATGGCATTAATGCTGACTTGGTGTCATAAAGACTGTGAGGGTGAATGGTCTGTGAAAAAGCTAGAAAGATGACCTTTAGATAATATTATCTTTTCAAATTCCATTAGTGTGTGTGACCCATTTTTTTTCCTGACTTAGTCTTTGCAGAGAGACACAGTGCACAGTGCTGCCCGCCTTTTCCTCACCTTATTTCCACTGCATGTCAAATGGACATTAGATGGTACAGACCAGCCTCCACACAAGCCACTAATGGTTTCTACTAGTTAAATGCATGAAATATTTACATTTGGCTGACATTTAGTTTTTGCATACAAATTGAGTGTATGCAACAGCAGAAAGCAGTTAATTCATAATGTATACTATTATAGTATATGCTATTCATCAGTTGCTCCTGCCTTAGTTCAAATCCATTGCTAATGTGTTTGTTATATCAGCCTATACTCGTGGATGTCAGATACTTATAGTAAGTTATATTATTTTAAGTTATGACTTAATTTGAAGATAATTTCAAGCCGTTCAGCAATAAATTCACATTAATCTGTAAATATATGTCCTGTCGAGGGTATCCGCTGGATCACACAAGTCACACACTGTTGTTTTGCATGCATGTCTGCACAGTGCTATATTTCCAAGGTTTGTATATAGTGTGGTAATGGGATGGTGTGGCCCAGTATAATATCTTTTCATTATTATCCCAACGGCACACCAGAAAGCAGACACTAATATTGCATTGATGGCTAAGAGCAGTGCAAATGCCCATTTACAATTAAGGTGGATCTTTACTTGAAGAAACAATACACAGCATCCCCAAGTTGCTATGAAATAGTATTGGATTTAAAATAATTTTAGACCGTATATTTTCTCTTGTGTATTTCAATAGGAGCCTGACCTTGAGGGCCCAGATAGTGATGAGAATTTCATACCTAATATAATTGTTTTCCTGGAGTTCCTGGAGCAACACAAGCCTTCTCCCAGAGAAAATCCTCAGGACTCCTGAACAATCTTTGTCACGGACACTAAAATTTTAATTTATACAAGTCATAAAGTCACACTTCCCCAGTAGAGAAAAGGAAAGTAGCTAATTAAAGTGGGGATATTTATTCTGGAAGGAACAGGCCATAATAAAACACCAGGTCGGCTACATGTTTAGCTGTTTTGAACTCAGTTGTTTAACAAGCTAAAATTCAAATTAATAAAGAGAGAAAAAAATAAGAGTCTATCTTGAAATGGGATTGGCTGAGGTGTTTCAGACTCAGATGTCCAGATGGGGGGCAAAGAAAACACATATCTGCATGCATCTGCATTTATTATCCACCCAGGGGCACCGCCAGGAATTTTGGGCACCATGGCAAAAAATCTAATTGGCCCACCCCCCAGCGCAGACAGTACTCTCCTATTTTTTGGGGCCCCTGTCAGTCAGGGGCTCTTGGAATCACCCATTTCCTTGTATTTGATTTCAATCTCATTTATTTAACTGCATGTTCATATGAAACCGACAAAGTAAACTCCACAGTGTGACAAGAAATTCAGAGGGAAGGAGGGCAAAGTGCACGTGTTTGTTTTCATCTTCATAGGGAGACAAGCTGTGAGGGTGTGGGACTGACACAGTAGTGTTACTTTCTATTTTATGCTCCATTTATTTCAATATGACACATACCTTCGCAAAAGCCACTCCTCGCTTTTAAAAGCTGACAAGAAAATAGCATATAGCTACATTATATGCCATGTAATAGCTCACATACACAATGCCAGCCAATGTATCAGGAGCTGCCATTAAGAACTGTTTTTCTGTTAACTATTTTATCAAGTATTTTACCATTTACTCTTTAATGTAAACAGTCAGTTTTCCCTTTAAAAAAAATAAACGGACAACAAACAACAAAGGGACCAATCAATGTACTCATATTTGATGGAAATTCTAAAGTATTGGATAGATGACAATATTATTTTGTGTGTTAATGTATTTAGCAGCCACAAGGACTATAGGAAAAAAAACACTAGTTTAGAAATAATAAAGAACACAGACATCAGTCAGTAGTCTCAGTCCTTTGTCTTGTCTATTGTCAGTCTCCCTCCACTGTTGCTGTGCTGTGATTCACTGCCTGAAGGTACCACCGTTATAGAGGTGGTGGGTTTTGTTTTTTTTGTCTCAGTCAGATTTTTTTTCATTTCAGCCAGGTTGTAAGATGTGTTTGCGTATGTGTGTGTGTGTGTGTGTGTGTGCGTGTGTGTGTGTGTGTGTGTGTGTGTGTGTGTGTGTGTGTGAGTGTGCAGGCCGCCCCAAGCTGAACAGGGACAGGCAACGCGACGACCATAATGACTAGACTGAAAATCAATTTGTGGCAGTCAGTGTTGATATTTTGAACAGCCACCACAAATAAATCAAAGTTTGGAAAAGAACTGGGTTGGTTTAAAGTATTGATTGGCACATTTTAAAAATATTGATTGGTACATTATTTGTGTCAACATCATCAGTTACTAACCGCAGGAGCCCTAATTGTAACCGACGTTGACCGGAAGTGGCCAAGATTTAGTCGAATCAAGATCAGATTTTAAACATGATACTGTGTTTGTTGAATAAATAATTGTCAGATTTGTCAATAATTTCACAATCATAATATCTTGGTCATTTGCAAACACAAACTAACTAGCACAGTTTATGTTTCACTACCCTGTAGTCCAGTAAGAAAGCCTGGGAAATAACTGCATCGTGTGTTTGGGAGGGTGTGTGTGGCGGGGGATTGTGGAGAATGAGGCATGTCACATAAGTGGAGCAGTGCAGCTCGAGCTGACAGCCTGAACTAGCACTTGACTCTATATGCTGAGAGATGTACACACAAACTCTCTACAACAACGACTGTTTCTGTCGCCCTTAGCTGTGGTTACCTCATAGAAATATCACCGGAAGTTTTCTTCATGCATTTTGTTGAAGCAATGCTTTGATTTGGAAAGGTTCCCACAGACAGCTGGCAACATTATCTAGGGAAAGTATCTGGAAGTAGGTAATGAAAGTCAATGAGCGATGTTTCTCCTCTCTTAATTGATGTGATCTTAGCAGGTCTGTGGTGGGTACATGTCACTGGAGGATTTGATGTTGTTTAGCCATATTAGGTGTCTTTAATGCAGGCCCAGAGGATGTAAAAATCAATGCACAGCTTAACGCACTCACACAAAGAACAACAGGCTTTCGATAGACCGGAGGCAGCTACGTAGCAGTTACTCCAATGTGAAGATGAAAAAAGATGACTAGTTAACATCAGTGACATCATAGCAGATGGGAGATTGTGTCAGTTTCTTCAAACTGTTCTAATGAAATATCAAAGGAGGGCGCACTGCCTATTCTCAGAAAAGACACTGAGGCTCCTGAGAAATTTCTAATTACACTCCACTTTTCAACGAATCCAACGTTAAAACGTCAACAGACCATCAGCAGTAACTGTGTATGAACCTGTGTAGCTCAAGGGGAAATGTTTCACCAAAACAAATGGACATGGACTGTCAAGAAAACACTTAATTGAACTGCATTGTGATTACTGAGCCATGCAGCCTTTGGAATGTGTCACTACACTGGAGACAAAATCATAAAATCATAGGAAAACCTGAGTTGACTTTCTTGTTTGCGTTTCTTCTCTTTCACCTTTATTGAACCAAACAAACTTGGCTAAGAGCATACTCTTGTTTACAGTGATGGCTACACACACACACACACTGTCATCAGGGAACTGCCCAGTACAACTGCACTCTACTGTTGGCCACCATGAAAATCCAGCCATTGCAGTTGTTCAAATATTCATTAAATGTAATGGTTTCTGTTCACCTTTACAAATTTTCCTCGATGCAGGTAATAGCCACACTTTCCATTCCCACTGTTTGCATTGGTATTGTGGAGTTTCTTAACCACTCCATTAAAAATGTGCTGGCTCATGTTTTGCCCCATTCCATCACTCCAGTGCTCACATTACGCTGCGGTGTGGATGAGTCTGCTGTGTGGACGTGATGCCTTATTGTGACGTTTGAGACTGTGCACTCATCCGATCCGATGAGCTGGCAGCTTCAACAGCAAGCAGGGTAATTATTTACAGGAGGGTTTGTGGAACCTAAAAATATCCCTTTTCCCTCCCTACGAGAAATCCCTCAAGCCTTGAGAACAAGTCAGGAGAAGAGAGTGGGAACATAAGACTGTGAAGCAGTTTAACACATTCTGCTCTGAAACATTTTGCCTTTAACATCCAGAATTAACAAAATCAAGATTGTCTCAAAATGTTTAAGGTCCGGTTAGAAACAAGTTAATTCCTAAACCATAGCAAAGCTGTGTGAAGCTACAGATACTATCTTGCTCACTTTAGGTAAGCTTTGTCTTTGCTTGCCCTTCTTCATAAGAAGGCCAGAGATATTAGGTCAGTGGCACAACAGCAGCAGATGTAAGATGTATGTCACAGACATTTTTTTTAGTGCAAGTCAAAGAAAACAACTCAAAGGTGACAGCAGAACCAAAAAGCCACTTGAATGATATTCGGAGGTGTTTAGGACCATGCACAACAACCAGTTTAGTCTGATTTTATTTAAGGAAAGGTTATCCAGGTCTTTATGTTTTTAAGACATTCCAAGTTTGACTAGCTGCCTAGTTAAATGAGCACATCTGTGTTGACATCTGTGTTGCAGTGGAAATGAATGTGCTATTTTTTTAATAATACTGTGTCATGGAAACATATATTGTATGTACAGCCTGAAAAGTAATGATCCCAACGTGGAGCCTTGTGGAACTCTCTGACTAACTTCTTGCCTCTCTTGAAGAGTCACTGTTATCAAAAACAAACACTGGAATCTATTGAATAGATTTTTTTCAAACTCGTCTTCTAGTCACTGTGAGTAATATGATAATGTGATCTGTATTGTCAAATACAGCACTGAGTTCCATCTTAAGTCCACAGGGAAAGGTCTTTGTTTGAGATGATGATCAGAAGATTGGACGCTTTCATTATATGAAAACAAAAACCAAACCATCTCTGCATAAAGAATCACATAGTTGCTTTGCAGCAGCTTTTATTGGAGATTTTTGAAAGGAAGTGGAGCATGGAAACTCAGCTATCAAACAGCTGAGATTAAACTCTTGAAACTTTAAGACACACTTTGGGTCAGTGGTCATTGATTAGCTCTGAAATACAGTGAGTTCATGGTTTAGAGGAAGCATGTAATTCAGGCACTATAGTCTGTTTATTGCTTTTTGTAGTGGAAAATACATGTCTCAGGCTTTCCTTTATTTATCTTGCAAATCTATTGTGATCCATTATTTTGAATTCTAACATAATTTTAAAAACTATAACAGACATGAACCATGTCTACACTGTGGATTAGTAAAAAGTAGTAGCACTACTTCCGCATCTCTCGCTACCAAAAACAGCAATGCATCCTCTGCTTCGTGATGATCACAGTACTGCTATTACTGTTCCTGTCCATATAACCAAAAAGCTGGCCAATCCTTAAAACCTTTAGGGGAAAAGGTTATAAATGTTTTTAAAGTTACAAAATCTTACATAAAAACATGAAACACCTGCAGACTCATTTCCAAACCTCAGTTTCTTTCAGTGGTCAACAGAAAGGTTTTTGCCAACTGATTGCTCAGCCCAACTGTCACTGACCAACTTATAGAGAGGAAGGAAAATTGGCTTGTGACTTTTTGACTTTGAACCAGAAAAAGTGACATGTAATGTGTTTCAAGGTGCAATATTCCTGTCACCTAAGGTATTCTGCACACCCTTTGCACTGAGAAAAATTATGGTATTTTGGTATAAAAGAGCTCTCAGGAGGTTGTGAAATAAGAAGTGAACTTTTCGGTGTTGTATCATTACAAAAAGTTGCTGTTTTGTGAAATATTAGTTTGTATTAAATGTTTTTCTGAACCAAATAAATAGGCCGCACTCACTTTTGCAATGACCTCTTACTAAAAGCCTTTTTTTTACGCACAGTACATATTACAGTATACCGACCATGCAGTCATCCAATTATCATTTTTTCTGCAGTAGTAGCAAAGCGATACAAGGACACAATATGTCTGGTTGGTAGAAACTACAATCATTCAGAAATGCAAAAGTCTCAATAGCGGCTTAATAGCTTAATAGATTTTCCTGCATCTTTGGTGTTTTGCGGCTGTTTACAGCTCCAGGATTTCATATAGTTAATTACTCAGTACTTCCTGGTCAGTTTTTGGAGGAAAATGCATAATTGATTACAATTAATATAATATATCAATATAATATATTTAATATGTAGTTGCATTTGATTTAGGAAATACTGCATATGAGACCTAAGAGTGTTATTGCCTGCTATTATAATTGTTTCTCCTGCCCATTGATATTGCTACCGTTGATATTGCTACCCATATGTTGAGTGTCCTTAAGTTGCACAAAATGTAAACACTAGCTCCTTTTTATGTTCAGTTTCTTCAGCTACGATAAACAATAAATGTGTCTCTTAATATAACAATAATGACTGATAATTAGCATATGAAGTAATTGCCATCTGCACTTAACCGACTACATAATGCTCTCACACAAAAGATAGATGTATCGCCATCTGATTCATCAAGAACGCTATTGATCCAGGTGGTTTGACTCAGCTGAGTGTTATTGGGCCCTATTAGATGTGAGCACAATCAGTCAAACATTGGACGTGTCTCCTGTCACCTTGAAGTCTGTCCTGACAATAAAAAAGTGTCTGCATCTCCACACTCAATCATGTCGGTACCAGCACGGCAGCAAGGTTGTCAGTCTCAGATTTTAATGATAATGGCTCACAGATGGCATGTGCCCAATCACTAAACTGGAAATAGGTTTTAAGTAAAAGGAGAGAAAATTGAGGGTGTCCTTTAATTACAGCTAAAGAAAAAAAAACTGCTCCAGGTTTTATGAAAATACTTGTTTGTACATAGATTGAATGGTGGCCTCTAAAGCTTCCGAGAGCCTTATTATACTGTAAATAA
Source organism: Trinectes maculatus (assembly GCA_016785345.1). Taxonomy (NCBI): domain Eukaryota; kingdom Metazoa; phylum Chordata; class Actinopteri; order Pleuronectiformes; family Achiridae; genus Trinectes; species Trinectes maculatus. The sequence goes on from JAFBJQ010001306.1 coordinate 18,835, forward strand.
GGTAAAATAGCATTTTCATGAGAACAGTTTTTCGGCACAATTATTAAGACCCAGAGGATGTTTTAGATTTGATCACTGCTGAAAAACAATTCAATAGAAAACACATTTTCTGATGACATTAATGGCAGTCATTAACCAACCCTTATAAGACAACAGTGATGTAATATATGGAAAGTGGTGGGTTTCATTTGCCAAGGTAGGTAATAGGCTTTTTTCAACATCCACTTAAAAAAAAGCTCAGATGCTGAGATGTGAATCTCATGAGATATGAATCTAACAATAAACAGTTAGAGAACGTTCAGTGAGGTTTCACATAATGCATTCTCTGATAATAATGTCAAAAGAGTGGAGATAAGGAAACTGACTAAACCAAATTGGGGTCATGTTAACTATTTTATATTGTTATGGTTTGCTGATCAATCAGTTATTTTATTTGCAGACAAATGGTCCACTCTTTTTTTATTGAGATGAATGAATACAGTCATTTTCAAACAAATGTGCTCTTGTCTGATGTTTCAGAGATTTAATGGATGGGTTTTTGGCTGATGGTCGGACAAAACAGGGCCTTTGAAATACTGTGATTTATGGTTTTCAGTCTTCTGATGTTTCACAGACGAAACATAAAACCAGTCAATTTTGAAAATAACCAACTGACTGAACGCTCGCTCCTGTTACAATCCAATTCATAACGCTATTAGAAGCTAATCATCTCTGAAGGCATCTGCCGGAACGAAGCAAATTAGGCCAGCTACGCTGCCTGTGCAACATCTGGATTAATGAGAATATGTAGAAAGTATATATATGCTGAATAAATATTTAATGACAGCATAATCAATGCAGTAATACACTTGTAGGGTAGGGTCTTATTGAGTCTGTGCTGTCCAAAATGATCAAGTGGAGTAAAACTGTCTTGAAGAGTCCTGAATTGGGGCAGAGAGAAAAGAGAGTGAAGCCCCAGGCAGCTTTTCACTCCACCAGTGGTGTAATACAGAACGACAGGCGCCCATATCCATAACTTTGGGCAATTTGGAGTCTGTAAACCTCTCGACCCGTCTGTCTTGCGGCAGACTCAGACATGGATGGAGAACGTCAGGATGTGCAACATGGAAAGAGTTCAAACATCTTTGCGCTGTCGGGACAATGCAGACTTCTGTTTTTATTAGTGT